>WWET01003946.1:113402-143570 GCA_011038615.1 Limnodynastes dumerilii | reverse complement strand
AATTTACGTCTCCGCCACGCGGAAATTCGCTCACAAGCGTTGTTCTGGATCTGGGCCATAGTGAGGCAAACTGCTGCAAGCATTTTTCATATATAAAACGCAGACTGAAAGATAAGCTGGGGGCAGAGACGAAGGCTGCTGCCTGTGTTGGCAGTGGGCCACCAGTCAAACTATCATTTACATCCTACGAGGAGCAGCTACGCAATTTAATACCATATGAAGTGATCGAAGGGGTGAATGTGTGTGACACAGTTGCTGCAAGCATGCAAGGTAAATATCATATATTTATTTATTTACAAAAGACTTGAGAAATGGCACATCCTCAGATGCTGAATGTGCTGTTGAGTTTTTCTTCTTACTTTTTGATCATCATTATTTTCCGTTTTCTGCAAAATAATGATAACAAGAAATATAATCTAAAAATATTACAAGGCATAATAATATTTAAGGAACGCATTTTAATAGCCAATTATACTAATACTTTAGAAGATGCTAAGAATTTCCAATATGCTTGAATGTACATTTTATTTTATAATATTTTATTGCTCGTAAAGTGTACATTTTTTAAGCAGAAAATTTTTTATAATGGGACAGAGTTCTATACATGATATCACAGTAAAATAATGAAAGCCAAATTATAATTGTAAGCGAAAATAAAACACTTGAACTAAAACTTATCATTATAAAGTACATTGGGGTCTATTTACTTACCTGCCTCGTTCCCTGTGAATGAACCTGCATCAGGCTCGCTTATCATCGCAATGAGCCTGGAAGCTTCATTCACATTATTTACAAATACTCACCCCTGCTGCGAGGTCCCGCGATGATCCGCTGGGTCCTCGCTGCGCTTCTCATTCATGCGATGGATGAATGAAGTACTGCACATGTGCAGTATCTCTCACTCGGGACTTAGAAAATTTCAGCTCGACATGAGAAACACTGCACATGCGCTGTGCTTCTCTATTGACACTTTGAAATTTTCAAGTCCTGACATGAGAAACACTGCGCATGCGCAGTGTATTCATGCCAGAACCGGACAGCTGCAGCCCGATGGGTCGCCCCGGACAGGTGAGTTCATTAATATTTACTTTTTTTTTTTTTTATTGATTTTTTTTGTACTTATTAAAAAAAATTATTATTATTTTTTTTTTTTTTACTCGGGCACTATTCTTATGTATTCCAGCAGTCTCCCCATACATACCCCCCTTTTCCTCCCCCTAATAACAGCTATTAGGGGGAGGAAAAGAGGGGTATATGGGGACATTGCCCTAATACTTTCCACTAACGCCAGCCTGAGCTGGCGTTAGTCTGAGGCCGGGAGCGGAGTGTAAAACTGTAAATATACTACACTTCATTTTAATGCAATAGGGCCAGTTTTTAAGTGAAAACTGGCCCTATGTAAATAGGTACCATTATCCTCAGGTGTATCTTCACAACAATCCAGACATCCTGTGGCATCATGGGAACCTCATAAGGATGACAATAAAATTGTTACCCTGGAAGTCATAAAGCTTGATGCTCCAATAGAACAAACGGCGATCCTACATCAGCCTGCAGAACAACATCAAGCTGAAGGACAAGGTGAAAAAACTGTGCCAGTCCCTTACTTTGCCAGGGGTGCTGGACCCATAGATACACCCCTGCTTGTGACTCCTGGCTGGGGAAGCAGATATATCATACCTCTGATTGGGCCCAATTCCAATGCTTTTGGGAGACTGCCCCGCTGTCCCGCCCGCTTTACAATTTGCCCCGAGAGATCGAACTCTCGGGACAAAGCTTCTTTTTTCTTTTTTTCCTTTCTCTTTTAAAATTGTGCCACTGTATATGCAGCAGGGCTTTTTAAATCTGTTACAGTGAAAGGCATTAATCTAAATCTATAGGTCACCGCCATTCTAGAAAACAAATTTGGTCCTACAAGGCTCCTGTAGGAGCCCTGATTCATTTTTAGTGTTGTAATAATATAAGTATACACATTATTACATGTTTTGTGCCCACAGATCTCTCATTTTAAGATTCCTCGTTACATTGTCTTTGTAAATGATTATCCTCTGACCATTTCTGGGAAGGTGAGTGTGCGCTGGGTGATTTTCACTTATTGGATTGGGTACATTTGTGAGGACCACACTTAGGGCCTGCGGTTAAAAGGAAATCCATCAAAATGTATACAATTATACCCTAAATTTATAGTAATGCAAAAACAAAGTGATGTCCCACACCGGCAATCACTTGAATGGGATGCTATAAAGGTGGCACTACTGAGTACCCCAAGTGTCCCCACAAAAAATAACTTTGCATAATGATTTTAAAAGTCCCATGTTCTTCTTTATGTAAAATCTTATCAAATAAGTTGATCTGAAATACATTAGAGTGGTTACCAGTATTGTGCTATGAGCATAAAGCTCTCTGTTAGTGTGATAGACATGGAGCAATTTTCTGAGTGTGCCAAAGGGCATTAGAATTTGGTTATTAAGACAGTAGTTAGTTTTGAAGCCATTATTTTGCAAATGTTAAAAATTTCAAAGGACTTTTTTGTCTACTGGTAAATATTGAAACATTTAAAACAAAGGCCTACAGCAAGCAGTCATTACATGTTGTGTGAGATCGCCTCTGCCAGGAAAAAGATAAGAGTTTATGTAATAATATAAAAGTAATAGAAAGAAATTCTAAATACTTTGTTTTAAGTGCCATTGCAATATAAAGAGTTAAAATTGACCTTTGTAGTATAATAATAATATTTGAACTACGTTTTGTGTTATATAAATGTGTATATTATTTTTCTTATCTATTTTCAGATCCAAAAAATCAAACTGAAAGAAATAATGGAGAAACAGCTGAAATTATGAGGAGTTTGTCATCCACAAACAGAATAAAACCAGAATGGAAGCTGCTCAATCAATTTATTAAGTAAATGTTAAACAGGTGCATGAAAGGCAGGGGGTTAATCTGCTTGCCACAGAAACAAAGGGAAAAATTGCCCCAGCACTCTGCCATAAACCAGTAACAAACTATACTGTTCTATCTGTAAAATAAAACACAGAAATGTTCGTTACGCATATTTGTACAAATATGAGATAAGCCACCAGCCACCGTCAAGGCCTTTCTGTATATGGTGGTCCTAACTCTAACAATGAGAGTCCCAGTATTGGGTCCCATATATATGTTTATAAATTGAGAGCCAACTTACCTAGGAGACACCACTTAAAGTCTCCAAAATGGCTGCTGTGGATCAGCTCTCCCTGTCAGCAACTGATCCCAGACATGCCCACAAACAGAATAAAACCAGAATGGAAGCTGCTCAATCAATTTATTAAGTAAATGTTAAACAGGTGCATGAAAGGCAGGGGGTTAACCTGCTAGCCACAGAAACAAAGGGAAAAATTGCCCCAGCACTCTGCCATAAACCAGTAACAAACTATACTGTTCTATCTGGAAAATAAAACACAGAAATTTTCGTTACGCATATTTGTACAAATATGAGATAAGCCACCAGCCACAGTGATATTTTTATGCTTTAAAAAGACCTTGATATATACCACTTAATTCAATCCAAAGGTCACTCACACATCTCCACGTTTCACTTATCTCAACCCACATGCCCCTTATTAAAATCTTTGCACATGTCACTTAGTCCTATCCACAAGCTACTCTAACACATATTTTACCTACTTGCTGCACAATGCTTACCTCTACAGCAATGGCACCGCAGTCATAATCTATGGAGGTAGGAGGCACTGCTTTTCTGAGCTGTACAGGGGTCACATAATTGTAAAGTCAAATGTTCCTATTTTTCTTGCTTTGTACAAAGTACCTAAAACAGTAACTGATACAGTTGACTAGATAGGGATAGGGCTTAATAATAAAACTTCCAGCATGGCTTGTCAGACATCAGCTATTACTATTGCTATGCAGGTACTCATAGTTTTGCAACAACTGGAGAGGCGCAAGTTGGCCAGAACTGGAATAACATTATTAAGCCTCCACCCCCATTGCTTAATGGTTTGAATTGCACCTCTGCACTGAAGGAGGCAGCACTTAATGATGTTAACATTTCAACTGCTCAGAAAAAAAAAAAAAAAACACTTGACATGTTTCTACCTTAAAAACTATGATAAAAGAACCACCTCCTTCAATATAAAACATCTGTGACTTGCACAAAAGTGCCCTTAAAATATATTCACATGCACAAAAATATGAAAAAGCACGCACATGCTATATAAGATTATTACTGAGTACACAACCTATTATGATAAATACAAGTAAATGGATAATAATAAACTCTGCCAAAATAAACACTTCTACTATAACAGGTTACATAACGAAATACAAAAAGTGCATCAACACGGTGAAAAACACAAATGAACTCGCAAATAAAAAAAAAAAGACATAATCCAGTCTATCCATAGGAAACAATGGACAATTGTATTAGCACAGGTATCAGAACACTGGGAGCATTGTGCTCTTAGCCAGTAACAGTATAAGGTCATTCTAGTGTCCTAAGAAGGCCCAGGTCTCCAACTGCTACAGTTTTGAATGTAAAAGCTGTATTCAGCCTAATATAACTTTCACATCACCACTCAATAACCTGGGTTTTTCATATGTTATTGCAGAGTGAATTGCCGTGTCAAAAAAACCCCATTGTAAGTCAAGCACTGACACAGGAAAAAAAAAGCAATTCAATCAGACCAGAACAGAGACTCACAACTACTATCGGAGCAAGCAGCATTTTAGTAGTAGTTGTGTGTTTCCTTTCTAGACCGCCTACGTTCCCGCTATTCAATGCTGTCAATTAGTGCTTGCGTGTCTCCTTTCTGGTCCGTCTGTGTTCCCATTATTCAAAAGTCAATTGCTCTGACTGGCTTCTGACTGAGGCTGCAAGTCCTGATAGTCCTACATAGTTTAGTGAAATTAACCTTCTGACACACTGTGAAAGAGGGGCTGGATTTTGCTCACAAGTGGGTATACTTCTTATTACATTGTAGTATAGGCGAGCCCTTTCTCTGCATGTCATTTACTGTTTGCAGTTACCACAGGCCCTGCGTATTGAAAGTCTCTTGTGCAAGTTCTCAGGTTTGATACCACTAGGCCACTAGACCTTTTGATTCTGTACCATTTTGATGTGAGCAAATTCCACAGATAACTTTTAGTGACTGAACCTACAATGATAAAGAGGAAGGGCCAGATCATGAATAATGTATGACAGGGCAATTATGATTCCCGATATCGTAATTCCCCTTTCTGGTAGGTTGTGTGCATGTGCACAACCTTACTACTATTGTATACCGGCTGGCATGTGTAACATAGTTACGTATGCCAGTGGTTACGAGAAAGGGGCTGCAACCCCAATTTTATGATGGTCGTATCTCCGCCATAGAGGTGGAGATAGCAATGTGAATTAGGGTTCGGGGCGGGAGAAGGCCTGTTACAGACACAGACCTAGTCGTAAATTTTAAGGTAGGAATCTGGACACGTGTCCAGATTTGACTACCTTGAGCAGGGAGAGCAGGGGGCGTGCAATTGTCCGGAATAACTTTATGTATCTGTAAGGCGTGCGTGGGTCAGGATCCGGCCCGAAGTTTGTAAAATATAATTCTTGCACAGTTATATTTTAGTTTGCAATCAGTATAATTTCCCTTTTAAGTTGATAGTTAATAAGAATTGTGAAAAGCAATTGATAATAGGGAGGAGTAATTTTTTAGCATTATTACCTCAATTGATTGAACACTATTTAACAATTATCAATCGTTTGACTTTAGAGGCAATAATTGCTGGTAATCTATGTCATTGCTTTGCTTTATTACACTAAGATAAAGGAAAGACTTTCATTTGTCTTAACTGACCAAAACCAGATCAAGCATAAACATATTCAATACTATTTTATCACATAGTTACCTAAAAAAGAGATTAATCTTCAGAGATATTTATGTTTAAGTATGTTAATGTAAATAATGGACCAGATCCAGAACTCGCTGCTGTGGAGTTCCAATGTTTGATAGCGACAGGAGCTCATGCAAGGGACTTCTACCAAGACCCTACCTTAAATCTTAAGCAAGCCCTCACTGTGCAATTAGCATACCTCCCCACTCCCACTTTGTGTACTCGTCGTATTCATGCAGCTCCAGCCCACCCATCATTAGAATCCTGAGGATCCAGATCATTGCTGAGAGTCTATTGCGTGCACAGTTCTATTGATATCTCCAACTGAGACATGCCCTAGAGGCATAGGTGAATGGAAGCCCTGGGAATTTCTATCTCTTTTTGTTGATGTGCCTAACCATAGGCCTACCTATTTTATTTTTATATTCCTCCCTTGGGGACTGGGTAGGGTCAAATGGTCTCCTCCCTCTATGAAAAAGGTGGGAGGGAGAGTTAAGTTATATTTCTGATAAGGAGTGGTTGGTCTAAGATGCTAGCCACTACCACGGCTGCTACTGCCTGTCCTTGTTATCAACAAGTTAGCCTTTTTATACTCCAAAGAGATCACCTCTCACCTGGGGATGTCAGCACATGGGTCTAGAAGCAATTCAAATTGCACTAAATGCAGGTAATATTGCACTAATGTGGGAGTGCCTAGAGATCTGCAACTTTGCGTCTTTTCCATACTAATCTTCAAACATGTAGTTGTACCCAATGCCCTTGCCCTGTTGTAGCTGCTCCTGGCTGGCTATGACTCACCTTCCTTCCATTATTGGGTGTCCTTGGTAAACAATACCACGAACCAAGAAAAGTATACTCTACGTAATGTTATTCATAAGTGCAGTGGTCAAAGTGGAAATTTAGAAGTGTCAGTATGGACATTTAGAAGAGGCGGTATGGTCATTTAGAAGAGGCGGTATGGTCATTTAGAAGTGGCGGTATGGTCATTTAGAAGTGGTGGTATGGTCATTTAGAAGTGGTGGTATGAAAATAATAATAGAAGTGAAGTTTATTTCATTTAAATAAATTGGAGAAGTATGTTTTACCTCCGAATCCCCCCTCGAACCCTGCAAACATGTTATAAAGTCTGGTCGTCCTGGTATAGCTTAGGGTTTTTTTGTAATTTTTTTATGCTATTGGCCACATGTTGGCCATTATCTGTATGGCTATTGGCCATACATCTGGTGCCTTGGCCCTGTGCATCTATGTTTTAGATGTGCGTCTATGGTTTCTTTGGTTATTTATATCAATATATCTGGGTCGATTTTAGAGTGTTTGTCCCTTAAACTCACTGTAATAATGGTATTTTATATTCCATACTGCCTCCTATATAAAATATGTGTCCTGTCCTCTATTGCCGAGCTGCAAACCGTTGGATGGGGCTGTTTCTCTTTCTCCTGGTGATGGCTCTGTGGACAATATTTTCATGACACTGTAGGATTCCTTTTTTCTCTATTGTAGCAGGCCCTACTGAATGCGTGGTGACTTCCGGGCCTCTGTAAGCTTCTGACCATTGGCTGCAGCGTGGACGCAGGAACGCATGTGGAGTTAATGAGCATCAGCTGATAAGTTAGTCTATAGTATAAGAATTTCTATGGAAACTTGTTTCTTCTTTATTGCTGGCTAAGTATGGGCATTTAAAAGCTGCATTTATCCTTTGCTGAATGTAATGCCATTTTGCAATTTATACATGGATACAGATTGGACCCAGTGCTTTATATTTAGAACCTTCCGGCTTTATTGATGTGTATTTCAAGCTGCATTAGAAGTGAGATGGTAGTAATTGCAATACTTAGGACCGGATCTACAGCTACGTGCGAATAGCCCACTTACGCACGTATGCGCCCTCCAGATGTTCCGATAGTTTTACAACAGGAAGTCCTATTGCACGTAATTTAGTTCCATACAATAGTATTTAAGAGGTAAGGGGCTTGCTTCCCCTCTGCTCTTCAAGGTGGGCAGGGAAAGCATTGTAATTTTACAGTGTGGGAGGGTATTCCCACTTACGAGCGGAGCAGTGGTCAGATGCACTTATGCTTCCTTATGGCAGCATAAGTTTCACAAGAGAGGGGAGTGATGGTCAGTTTACTCGCCTTTTCTGTGTGGAATTAAAGACCATAGCATGTACGGAAAACATGAGGAGGCAATAGAGCAAGGGATAGATGTATTAGACTCCATTAGAGATTTCTTCCTTGTTAAAGGAACTTGATTTAGGTTTCCTTCTAGTATAGTGTCTTTAGGCTGGATCCAGACTTAAGTAAGTGCTTGAAATTAAGGACCTGATTCACACTTAAGAAAGTTCTAAAAATAAGAACCTAAAGTTACTCCTGAGCAAAACCATGTTGTTTTCAGGGGGAGTCAATTTAATTGTATTCTTTGCATGCAGGAATATATCTTTGAATAGCTTACTGAAAACAGATACTGACCAGCTTTACTATCACACTGTTATTTAGACTTGGGCTGGGAAATATCACCTCTCAACACTAGTACTGTTTGCAACAGATGAAATATGACTCCCCCTGCAATCAACATGGTTTAGCCCAGGAACTTAAAGTCACTCCTGGGCATGGTGATTGCAGGGGAGTCATATTTCATCTGTTGCAAACAGCACTAGTGCTGAGAGGTGATAATTTCCAGACCATGTCTAAATAACAGTGTAATACTAAAGCTGGTCAGTATCTATGTGCAGCAAGCTATTCGAAGATGTATTCCTGCATGCAAAGAATGCTATTAACTTGACTCCCCCCAAAAACAACATGATATTGCCCAGGCGTAACTTTAAGTTCTTATTTTTAGAACTTTCTTAAGTGTGAATCAGGTCCCTAGAGAGGAAAGTTACACCTGGGCAAAACCATGTTGATTGCAGGGGGAGTCAAGTTAATTGTATACTTTGCATGCAGGGATATAGCTTTGAATTTCTTACTGCACACAGATACTAACCAGCTTTACTATTATACTGTTATTTAAACTTGGGCTGGAAAACATCACCTCTCAACTCTAATACTGGACTGGATTCAGACTATCGGACATATAGCATATACGTCCGCAGTTTAGTGTTTTTTACTACTGTGCATGCGCAGTAAAAAATTTTTTCGTAATCTACGTATCTTTTTCTTACGTAGAATGTGTATATGCGGTCTTAAAGACCGCATATACGCAATCTACGTAAGGTAAAGATACGTAGATTACATAAAAAATGTACTACGCATGTGTAGTAAAAAACGCTAATCTCCCGAAGTATATGCTATACGACTCTGCTGCAATCAACATGGTTTAGCCCAGGAGTAACTTTTCTCTCTTAACTTCAAGCACTTAATTAAGTATGGATCCAGCCCTTTCTCAGTAGTGCCTCAAATTTGGGATGGAAATACTACCATGGGAAGGTGGTAATTCCTTCTGTGACTGTTTACGTTTATTACTTTTTTTATCTGAATCTTAACCCAGCCATTTTTATTATTCTAGATATAAAACGATAACACCCCTTTTGCTTCTTATTACAGCATTGCATTTTTATTATTCTGTTTAGGCTCAATATTTCTTTCAACCTTATTACCATTAGATGGTGCTGCATTATCAATATATGTCCTTCCATCACAAACATTATGCACTAGCCTCTGTCCAAATGTTTTCTTATTCATAGGCTTCAACATGTAATCCTGTTTGTGTCTTTATAATTTATGTGATTTAGTAGAAATAAAAATGTATTACTTCATCTTCTTATTTTCTTTTTCAATATTCTAAATTCTTCATCATCCTTTCTTAGGGTTAACTTGCCTCCTAAAAGTAATAGTAGATATGACTTTTCATATGCCGTCATAAAAAGCGGAAAACCAATATTCTCTACTCTTAGTTTGTCCGTCTACGGTGGAAGTGTTTGGATCTACTGACATATGACCATCAAGCAGAACAGCAGAACAGTAAAAGGAATGGAATTATTCTAGAGACCTCACTGAAAAAGTTATCTCAAAGCCAGGGAAAGGGACAGGAATTCCTAACTTGTATATAAAACCAAACAGAAGGAAGATAACAGGTAAACTTTAGTCTGTCCTTTTGTCACAGATTTTAGTCAAGCAGGGAAGGAAATTGTTGAAATTATTAAAAATTACTGGCAAGTACTGTCCATGAAAACAATACTATCAGGCATCCTTCCAAAAATTCCCAAATTAATGTCCTGGAAAGCAAGAAGCCTCAAATCCATTATGCCCCCTAGTTATTTTTTTCTATATAATCCTTGAATAAACCCAAATCATGTTTCAAACCCTCAGGTTTTTTTTCCCATGTGGTATGTGCAAAATTAGCAAATTTTGCCATAAAGAAAAGAAAAATTTCTCTAATTTTGATAAAAGCAAATATTACAATATTAAACATTATATAGACTGCACTTCAGCTTATGGAATGTTTATGTTGGAATGCGATTGTTGAAATATATTGGGAAATAATATTGAGAATATTGTAAAGTCACAAACCACAGTGTGACCAGAAATTTTTGTCAATATCATGAAACAAATCCAGACTTGTTAAATAAAAAATCATTGAATGGATCCCTAAAGATATCTGTTGTTATTATTATTACTGTTATGATATTACCAATATCTTAGAGATACATTAAACTATGATTTAATGCAAGTGGGGATTGGCCATTGGATCACTATATTCCCAAACTTAGATACAGAAGATCTATTGGAGACTCTTAGGTTTTCTGCTAACATTTTGAAAGCTAGTACATATAAAGAGATGCTGCTTAATATCTTTCATAGGGATTACCTTTCTCCACATAGGCATTATCAAATGGGACTCTCGGATTCCCCAACATGTCTTAAATGTGAAAATAATATAGCAACACTCTATCACTGTTTTTGGGATTGTCCCCCAATTCGAAGATTTTGGAAGCAGGTACATGCTTATGCCAGACATCAGCTTTTGGTTGAGGCACCCTTTACACCCGAATGGGCAATTTTGGGAGTTTTGGAAAACACTATTAAACTTTCAAAACACACAAAACACATGATGATTATTGTGTCAGCTGTGGCTAGGAAGTGGCCAACCATGAGTCTCTTTCGAGAACAACTAAACTATATGTTCCGCATGGAGTGGTTGGAGACCACACTTTCTAAGGACAAGAGGATTAAGCGCGTTTTCCATACATGGACACAATACATTTAAACGCTATCATCTAGTCTTAGATCCCAAATTCATATGTGTTTTAGAGAAACAAACTAGTACGAGACTTTATATTTATTGGGAGTTCCACCCATTCGATTGGATCCAGAAGCTGAGATGACTGGAATACGTTTTTCCCACAATGCCTATATGCCCGGTCACCGATCTTTACTCCCTTGTTTTGTTTTTTATTTAATTTTGTTTTTGGCTATGTCTATACTTCCATCTTAGACTATAATGAAACTCAGTTGGTATAACTATCTTTAAAACTAGTTGCATAAGTAACACATATTCTTTATATATCTGGATTGTCTTGTGCTCTTCTATAATAGCTATTATGTACTAGTTTGACATGATGAACATATTAATGTATACTTCAAACATTCGGTTATTAGCCACGATAATGTTATATACTCTCATGTATATGTTTTCTTCTGTATTTTTATTGATTTGCTCCAATAAAATATATATATAAAAAAAAAAGATATCTGTGGTGGGGATAGAGAAAATTAGCTTATGCAATGGAAGACATTCTGCATTATTACTCTAAATATGCTTGTTCCACATGGGTTAAACAAAGGGTTTGAAATTGCTGCTTTTTTATTATTAATTTTAATGATTGATTGGAATCTAATCATTGTTATGATTGCCTGAGAAGTATCATTATTTTAATATTTTTGTTGTTGCATTTACTATTAATGTGATCAATTTTCAAGTTTATTTTTTGTATTGCTGGTTTAATGAACTTTCCCCTGTGCATATGGTATACAAGGTTTCACAATTGTGTAAACTGCAGCCCCTGATGAAGTCACATTGTGGCAGTAATTAAGATGTCGTTTCTATTGCATACGTAATCTTTGTATGGTGGTCACTAGTATGTGTCTGTGTTATACGTATATCAATGGGATACTTACTGGGTCATTATAACGGTGATATAATTGTATAATAATACATGCTTGTCACACTGAGCCGGTGAAGCAGTCTGTGGGTGCAGCTGATGCCATAGTATATTTGCAGGGTACAGTGTTACAACTATCCTGACCCTTTAACTATGTGATGGTCCCGATCATAATATTCCCCTGGTGCCCCCCTCAATAACCCGACAATTTTCTGTCACAAAAATCACCCGATATTACATAGCACACATTCATCAATAACCCGACAATTTTCTGTCACAAAAATCACCCGATATTACATAGCACACATTCATCAATAACCCGACAATTTTCTGTCACAAAAATCACCCGATATTACATAGCACACATTCATCAATAACCCGACAATTTTCTGTCACAAAAATCACCCGATATTACATAGCACACATTCATCAATAACCCGACAATTTTCTGTCACAAAAATCACCCGATATTACATAGCACACATTCATCAATAACCCGACAATTTTCTGTCACAAAAATCACCCGATATTACATAGCACACATTCATCAATAACCCGACAATTTTCTGTCACAAAAATCACCCGATATTACATAGCACACATTCATCAATAACCCGACAATTTTCTGTCACAAAAATCACCCGATATTACATAGCACACATTCATCACCCGACAATTCTCTAACTGTCACAAAAATCACCCGATATTACATAGCACACATTTATCAATAAAGCGCTCCAGAAAAGTGCCTATAGTGCTGGTAAGTGCCTATAACAAAGGTCCGTGGTAATGGGGAGGGGAGGAGGAGGGGGCCACGAGAACAAAGTTCTCTTGTAGCTGCATCCTCAATGCACGTTAGTGTATTAAACAAAAGGGAACGGCCAAGAGAAAAGAGAAAACACCGTTTTAATACATACTCATAAAAAACATAATAATAAACACGAAAAAATGGTTGTACCGCTGGGTGACACCTTTTTATTATTTGTAATTTGTATATCATACGTACACATATTAATACTGCCAACTTGATAGGTGTGATACACTGGTTTCAACAAGTTGATAATCCACACACATACATCTATTATTATTATTTTTACTTTCCATTGGGTCACTCATGACATATTCTTACCCATCTGCACATTGCACTTTTATACACTTTATATACTTCACATAATTGGATTACACAATAATTACATAAAAGGGGCGTGGTACCTGTCAAAAAGGTGTTTGATGGAATGTATATACTCTTACTACTATCATTTACTCATGATGAGGCCAATTGTTATTAATTGATATTTGTTGTGATGTAAAAAGGGATCGTATGGATAATCCCATATCGATAAAGTTGCTAATGTTAATAGGGTGGTAATGAATATTGGTACTACTCATAGGTCGTTGTGGGATATATTATTATTTTTTATCATAGTTAATTCCTTAAATGTACTGTTTGTATGCACTTTATGATGGCACATGTGGAGATCAGGTAAACATAGGCAGCTTGTAGCCCTGAGTGCCCTCTAGTGTTGGTTAAGGCTAAGACACACCCCCTCCCAATCCAACTTCACTCCGGAACTTAGATCAGCGGGACTATAAAGTCCGGACCGCGATACATGCTGCACAGATCTTGAGAAAGGGCTTGTGAGGCCCGTAACGCGTCGATCGGCCACACATTCATCAATAACCCGACAATTTTCTGTCACAAAAATCACCCGATATTACATAGCACACATTCATCAATAACCCGACAATTTTCTGTCACAAAAATCACCCGATATTACATAGCACACATTCATCAATAACCCGACAATTTTCTGTCACAAAAATCACCCGATATTACATAGCACACATTCATCAATAACCCGACAATTTTCTGTCACAAAAATCACCCGATATTACATAGCACACATTCATCAATAACCCGACAATTTTCTGTCACAAAAATCACCCGATATTACATAGCACACATTCATCAATAACCCGACAATTTTCTGTCACAAAAATCACCCGATATTACATAGCACACATTCATCAATAACCCGACAATTTTCTGTCACAAAAATCACCCGATATTACATAGCACACATTCATCAATAACCCGACAATTCTCTGTCACAAAAATCACCCGATATTACATAGCACACATTCATCAATAACCCGACAATTTTCTGTCACAAAAATCACCCGATATTACATAGCACACATTTATCAATAACCTGACAATTCTCTAACGGTCACAAAAATCACCCGATATTACATAGCACACATTTATCAATAAGCTCAAAAATTCCCTAACTGTCACAAAAATCACCCGTTATTTTATAGCACACATTTGCACCTGGGACCGGGGGAGGAAAAGCATGTCTCCTTCATCGTGGCTATAGGGGATCGGGTAGGAACCTCTGGACTGGGGGGGTCTGGGTCTGTTTCATCCTAAACCACTAAATAATCCATCGTTACACACTCCCCTGCCCCCGTCTTTCACCAGCTTTCCCTTTTCCCTTTTTTCCATGTTTAGAACCTACCTTAACCTTTCCACACGTATTGCTGTATGTATGGAAGTGCTTAACCCAGCCCATACTGTATAATTTATGCCTCCCCCACCCAATATGCATAGAATGATACATACAGAGTGTTGTCACGCCCCAGCATTCAAAATGTAGCTTCTGGTGAGCGTAACATCTGGTGCACATATGCGCAGTGCGATCACACAGGCTGTATGCGTAAGTCAGCTGTCATTATTCATTGTGAATCCTGTCTAAAGCCCTCTTCCTCCTTCCACCACACCAGATAGCACCCATTGGCACATATGTCTCATAAGCCTGATAAATCTACCACTGATCATACTGAGGGATATAAATAGTGTAGTAATTCAGATGTTATTGTTCTACTAGAATTATGACTATTTCAAATGATGGATCAGTGTACAGCCAACCCATTTATTATGCGTTAAGGTAAAATAGGAAAAGGTAATCATGAAAATACATTTTGCACTATCTTTGGGGTAACAGAAAAAATTCAACTTAGCATAACTATATTAGTAGTAATATTATCATCATTTATTTATAAGGTCACAAGGTATCTGCAGTGCCATAAAATACAACAACAAAATAGAGTACAGACAAACAGAGCAGGGATGGACAGGGATGACAGGATATAAAACAACAAGGAAGGCAAACTGAAAATATCCAGACAGATGATTGAATTCAGACTTAAGTGACAATTCCAATTGTTAGCTTCCTCAATGGAGACATAATTTATTATCCCAAATTCCGCACAATGGAGAACCAAGCCCTGTTGTTTTATATCCCTGTCATCCCTGCTCTGTATGTCTGTACTGTTGTTGTATTTTGTATGGCAATGCAAGTATGGCCCACATGCAGAGACTGAATTCAGCTGCGTTTCGATGCAGAACTCATTGTACTGTGGATATGCTGTACAGTCTGATAGGAGTCTTACATACACAATGGGCCTGATCCAGACCTACGCTTGCCGGGGTAAGATCGGCTGATCGGGCGTCCATAGCAGCAGTGTAGTAACGCTGGAGGGGGCATGCTGCAGTTAGTGCAGGTAGGCAGGGGGAGGGAAAGTAATGAGGCTGGGAGGGCGGCGTTTGTGTTGCAATGCCGCCGTCCCAGCATATTAACACTCGCTTACGCCAGCTGAAGTTAGGGTAGCGTTAGACCGCTCAGTGTAACATCGTATCTCTGGATCAGGCCCAATGTTCATAAGTTGTCTATTTTTGTTATATGGGGATCCAGAATGAGAGGTGTAAAATTAAAGCTGTTTAGTTTATGTGTGCTTTAAGAGAAGCAGCCACCCTTCATGTAAAAAAAACCAAAACATTATTTGCATCTTCTGCATTGCAATATGGTTCGTCCAGGTGAGATTACATCCAGTTGATGCTATTACTTTCATATCTGAATCCGCCTTGTTTTTCTTAGGAATAAAATGTAAAGAAGAAATATGTGGTTTTGTGCACACTAATGCAATCAGCTGGCGTAAGCACTTTCTCAAACTAAAGTAAAAACTCAAAAAACAACAACACTGATTCTAATCGTAAATGGCAAGATTTCAAAGGAAAACTTCAAATGACTTCTAATTCTTCTTTACATTCCCACTTAATCTATTGCGTGTGTTATGTACAGTACATGTATATAAGAAGAAATAATTATCTTGAAATGTTGGCTATGTTTTCACTACTGTAATCGCGCACACACACACACACACACACACACACACACACACACATACATAAGCAGCACCAGGACGCACCTACTAATAGCCACTAGTAAACGGGTGCCAGAACAGGTAAATACAATAAAGAAATGCTGTTAGGGTATATGTTCCAAACATGAAGGTCCGCAATCAAAATATCAATAGAAAAATATGCAAATTTTATTGGTAGTGCACCAAGCAATTATATTAGTGTATAGAAAATCATTAAAAACATTAACAACACATAGCAGCCAGGGATATAGTTGAAGGAATTCTTAATTAACAAGCAGCCTAATCAATGCAAAATGAATTATTGAAGTCTATTAAAAAAGCACAATCCATATGATATATTAGATGTTATATGTTGTCCACAATATACATCAGGGCTTTCTAAGAAGGCAAGGAAAAGGCAGTACTCAACATCCAGTCAAATAGGTAAATAGCTCAGAGGCCCCAGCTCAGAAGTCCTGGCTGTTTTGGTATATTGCCTTAGTCATGGGAGGTGAGGTAGTACCATACAGCACACAGTAGTCCCAGCATATGTGCTAACAAACACAAGAAGGTTTAAATAGACAAATAATAACGTACTCACAAGATATAGGTGTGCCATGTGCACCGCGGCTTGCGTTCCTGTTGCCGGAAGTGGCAGAGAGCAAATTTTAACCAATTCTGACTAATGCTTCAATGCAAACTTTTCTACAAGTTGTAAAACATGATATATGGTCACATTGGCATAAAGGCACTATTCAACATGCAAATTTATCTGAAAAAAGAGCCATTACAACTTTGTGCACTAATCCCTCCATAGTCATTTGTCCTGCCAACAAAAGTGGCTCTATAGTCATCTTGGATAAGAATCAATATGTCAGTGAAATTCTTAGACAATTGTCTGACAAAACATGTTACAAACCTATGTCTATCGATCCTACTAATATTTATTCTTTTTTTGTTTTGTTTCAGTACAATTTTTATTTGCAGCTACAAGGGATTGCGATGGGGGTCTAATATGGCCCCATGGTGCGCCAATCTTTTCATGAATCAATTTAAACATCTTACATAGATGATCTCTTTTTGTTGTGGACTGGGACTGAACAAGATCTTATTACATTTGTTGAGAAGATTAATAACATCAATTCACCGATAAGGATTAATATGAACTATAGTCAACATACTATCGATTTTTTAGATGTATGTATCACACAAACTAAATATGGGTTTGTCACCAGCCTTCATAGGAATGCAACAGACAAAAACACCTTATTATTGGCGACTAATTTTTTACCGTCAAAATTTGAAGAAGAGACTTCCATTTTCGCAGATGATCACAGTGGTACACCTTACCTCTGATCGCATAATGCTAAACAAGGCTCTTCAAGAACTGGTACCAGATATTTAGAACATGGCTGTTATCCTAGTTAATAATGCCATTAGATGACATCTTCAATCGTGATGACCTTCTCAAAAACCTATTTCTGGTCAACGTCTCAATATCAAATATAGACTCACATGTGACAGTCGCATTGTGATATATGTTATTTTATGCCTTTGTTCAAAAATCTATATAGGTAAAACGTCATGTATATTGAAGTGGATTGCTCTTCACTGCTCCTCGATCAATAAGGTATCTGTGTTAATTGATTTTAAAACCCCTTCAATTACCCACCATTTTGTATCCTCTGGTCATAGGATGAAAGACTTTTGGTTCATGTCTATTTATCACATACCCCCTCTACACTTTTAAGTCTCCTGTGCCCAAAGGTCTTAATAAAGACATCAGTTTATCATATTTTCTCTAATTGAGTTTTTTTGTCTGTTTTTTGGATTTTTTAATTTTTTTCAGTATTTTCATTATTATTGTTTGCATTTTATTTTCATAATTTTTTGTAATTTTTTTCCTGTATTTTTGACATTTTTGTAATTTATATTTTTCTTTATTTTTATTGTATATTTTTGCAGATATTTTGTTTGTTTATTGTTTATTATTGTTTTTCATTTATTATTGCTTGTTTATTTAGTGACCAGTGACATGAGTCTTGATCTGTTTTTGACATGTGAGAACTCTAGATCCAGTCCTGGCACGCTTGTCTGCGGCTTCAAATTTGCCTGTCATCCAATGTGCGCTGCTTGACAGAGCGTCTGAGGCATCACTATGGTGATGAGAGGTGCGGCTTGTAGTCTAGCGTTTGCTGTACTTCCGCTTTCGGATAGTGAAATGCACGCCGCGGTGCACATGACAGACCTGTATTTTGTGAGTACTTTATTATTTGTCTATTTAAACCATTTTCTTGTGTTTGTTAGCACATATGCCGGGACCACTGCATGCTGTATGGTGCTACCTCACCTCCCATGACTAAGGCAATATACAAAAAACACCTGTCAGGACTTCTGAGCTGGAACCTATGAGCTATTTGCCTGTTTGACTGAATGTTGAGTACTGTCTTTTCCTTGCCTTTTTATAGAAATCATACACACAAAATGGAAGTTGCTCAGATAAATTTATAGGTAAATGGAAACAGGTGCATGAAAGGCAGGGGTTAATCTGCTAGCAACAGAAACACAGTGAATGAAATGCCCCAGCAACACTGCCATTAACCAGCAACAGACTATACCATTCTATCTGTAAAATAAAACGCAAAAACATTAATTACACATATTTGCACAAACATATGATAAGCCACCAGCCACCATCAAGGCCTTTCTGCATATGGTGGTCCTAACTCTAACAAAAAGAGTCCCAATGTTGGGTCATATATATATATGTTTTTAAATTGAGAGCTAAGGGGCGTATTCAGATTTCCGTGCTGCGATCGGAACGCAAATATGCGCACCTACGGAGCAAGTTACACCCACCAAAACCCCAGTCACTCCCCTTGTTAATCCTTCATCTCTGAGACTTCCTCCTCCATAGACTGGCATTAACTTTCCGCTTCCACTTAGGTGCATATGTGTCCTCCGTCTGTGCGTATATTTGTAATCGTGCCCACTTCCCTTCATTTAAATGTCCCCCCGCCCTTTTCTATGTAAATTCCTGGATGCGTATATTTCTGATCGACTTCCATGCGTATCTACCTACGCCCAATTGCCAAGTCCGCTCTCAATGCATTTCCGTCCATCTGTAATGAACATCTACGTGGAATGTCTACGTGAACTGCGTACAAAAAATGACTAAGCATGCGCAGTTACAACGTACTTAAAAATATGCACGGAAGTCGCTGCTAAAACGGATCTCTGAATACGGCCCTAACTCACCTAAGGAGGCACCCCTTAAAGCCTCCAAAATAGAAAGCCCTGATGTATATTGTTGACAACATACATCTAATATATCATAAGGATTGTGCTTTTTTAGAATGGACTTCAATAATTCATCTTGCATTGATTAGGCTGCTTGTTAATTAAGAATTCCTTGACATTGTCAGTCACAGTAAAGACCCCGGTGAAGTCTGTACAGAAAAGAGGAAGTTCCGCCCCCTCTTCTTTTCAGTGAAAATGACAGCTGCTCCACCTGTCTTTTTCACAGATGAGGAGAGGGAACGGTGGAGGACTTGATATTAAACCATTTTTATAAGTTACTTGTAGAATTTATCTACATTGTGCCTTCCATATCTTTGAATATCTCTGGATTCTGGCAGTCTGTGTTGCATCACCTGTGTATTAAAAAAAATATTTTAGAATTTTGGTGATTTAATGCAAGTGCTGTTTAAATTATGGGTATTTTGTAAGTGCATGACCCTTCTGAATGGCAGTGCTCCTGGTATCCATCTAAATGTCCTACTCCAAATTCAGTAGTTTCCAGCATCTACTGTATGAATACCTTTTATTGCTCATACTTATTATTTTTCAAATAAAAAAATTACTGTTTAACATTACAGTTTTTAATACAGTAGTACAGTAGTCCAAGCTTTTATTAATTGTGTACAGCATATATTTTTTTCTGATTGGTGCTTTCTTAGATGGAGCACTACATAATCACTTACACAGAATCCAAACAACCCCATGTGCATCTGATCTTCGGTTCTCACGCCGACTACACCGTGGGCCGTCTGAGGGATCCAGGATGCTCGTTTCAGCTGAGTGATAGTTTTTACACTATGGAGCACCACTTTTTCTGTTTTATTTGATATATGTGGAGAAAATGCTGCAAAGTAAGAATTCTTTCAAAAATAGAAGTGTTTATCAACTAACAAAATGCAAAGTGAATAAACAGAAGAGAAATCTAAATAAAATCAATGTTTGGTATGAACACTCTTTGCCTTTAAAACAGATTTTGTTCTTCTAGGTACACTTGCACACAGTTTTTTTTAAGGAACTCAGTGGGGAGGTAGTTCCAAATATTTTGTATTGGAAATAAACGGTGAACTGATCATCTAGCGCGCCAAGTACCTGCAGCCATGAGATACCACAGGGGTGGTCTCAATTCCCCAAAAAATAGAGAACAAATTAGTGTAAAAATTAGCAGATTTTGAGAAAGGGCTCAGGGTAGCCCGAAACGCATTAATCAGAGACCGGCCAGCCTCAAACGTCATCACCAGGGACCCAGCTGTTTTCCCGTTGCAAGGCGCTGTTTCCCGGGCATTTCCATAGGACTACTTGTCTTTTTTGTCACCTCTTCCCTGGTATGGACTCCTGCTAGTTTTTATGCAACATTACTATATGTTGTTCTAATAAATGTTTTTTATTTCTTTCCTTTTTGGTTATCATTTCTGAGAGGAACAACCTACAAGACTTTCACACCAGCACTTGCTGTTTTTACTACGGCACTCAGTGGCAAACGCAGGATTTTGAAAGGGGGGTTTCCAAGGTTTGTAATACATGTGGGGCATACATGGGATATACATGTGCGGTATCCGCAGCGCCGTAAAAAGGCAATGTCACAAATATTACACAATTAACAAACAGGGTACAAGTTCAAATAAATAAGGAATACCATACAACTACAATACAGAAATAAAATACAGTACAAAAGTATATGGTGTATATTAAGGTTTGGGAATGGCACACCATAAACAGTATATAATGTACTTTATTGTATGCTATTCCCAGACTCTTAATACATACATACTTTAAAGAAATAAAAAAAAAAAAATATTTTAGAATTTTGGTGATTTAATGCAAGTGCTGTTTAAATTATGGGTATTTTGTAAGTGCATGACCCTTCTGAATGGCAGTGCTCCTGGTATCCATCTAAATGTCCTACTCCAAATTCAGTAGTTTCCAGCATCTACTGTATGAATACCTTTTATTGCTCATACTTATTATTTTTCAAATAAAAAAATTACTGTTTAACATTACAGTTTTTAATACAGTAGTACAGTAGTCCAAGCTTTTATTAATTGTGTACAGCATATATTTTTTTCTGATTGGTGCTTTCTTAGATGGAGCACTACATAATCACTTACACAGAATCCAAACAACCCCATGTGCATCTGATCTTCGGTTCTCACGCCGACTACACCGTGGGCCGTCTGAGGGATCCAGGATGCTCGTTTCAGCTGAGTGATAGTTTTTACACTATGGAGCACCACTTTTTCTGTTTTATTTGATATATGTGGAGAAAATGCTGCAAAGTAAGAATTCTTTCAAAAATAGAAGTGTTTATCAACTAACAAAATGCAAAGTGAATAAACAGAAGAGAAATCTAAATAAAATCAATGTTTGGTATGAACACTCTTTGCCTTTAAAACAGATTTTGTTCTTCTAGGTACACTTGCACACAGTTTTTTTTAAGGAACTCAGTGGGGAGGTAGTTCCAAATATTTTGTATTGGAAATAAACGGTGAACTGATCATCTAGCGCGCCAAGTACCTGCAGCCATGAGATACCACAGGGGTGGTCTCAATTCCCCAAAAAATAGAGAACAAATTAGTGTAAAAATTAGCAGATTTTGAGAAAGGGCTCAGGGTAGCATGAAGCGCATTAATCAGAGACTGGCCAGCCTCAAACATCATCACCAGGGTCCCAGCTGTTTTCCCATTGTAAGGCGCTGTTTCCTGGGCATTTCCATCTATCGGCAGCTACCATAGGACTACTTGTCTTTTTCGTCACCTCTTCCCTGGTATGGATTCCTGCTAGTTTTTATGCAACTTTACTATATGTTGTTCTAATAGATGTTTTTTGTTTCTTTCCTTTTTGGTTATCATTTCTGAGAGGAACAACCTACAAGACTTTCCCACCAGCACTTACTGTTTTTACTACGGCACTGGCACATGTGTATTTTATTACTAGTACACTGACACTTCCCACTGTGGGCAGTACAGTACTTTCAGAGATACCATTTTCACACTAATTTGTCCCAAATATTTTCTATGTTTGTCTTTCTGGTTATGCATTTGGAAACCCCTGCGCTGATTAGGACAAAACCAGCATAAGGTCAAACTGGCCAAGAACACACAAATACAAAAAAGACACCCCAGTACTCTTGCAATTAACCAGCAACAAACCATGACATTCTATCCTTAAAATAAAAGTCAGAGATATTTGTTACATAAATTTGCAAATATATGATAAGCCATCAGCCACTTACAAGGCTGTTTAGGTGGTCCTAACTCTAAAACTGAGGATTGGCACCTTTGTGCACTGCTGCCTAATGGAGAGGGAGATGGGAAAGAGCATGGTGTAGAATATTTTAGGCTTGTGGAGGCTGCTAAAGGGTAGAGGGATAGAGCTACCTCTTGATCAAGCTCCTGGCACCCCTAAAGGTGACTGAGTTGCAATTAAAGGATGTTCTACCCTGTGCCACACTCACAAGTTGGGGTAAAACTTATATAATCTTTATTGAGGCAATCATATCTCGATTGGTTAATGTTGTTAGATAACAAGGTAAGTAGAAAGTACACAATGGTGCAATTAATAGTAGTGGTGGGGAGTGGCCCTCAACCCTCAACCCACCACTGATATTACACAAATGCAGTGCACATATAATGAGTAGTACACTGATAAGTTAAGATATAAAACTTGGAAACCACAATAGGGGAGTGGCCCTCAACCTGCTGCTCTAACACAAAAAGATAATGGTAAGAAAGAACAGCACAATGTCTAGGCAGCAAAACAACAAAACTTGTCCAAAATGTTGTGTTCTTATTGCAAAGAATAACGTTAATACTCTCCACTGACTTCTAGTAGCAGTATCTTGGCACAGAGTAGCAAACGGAACTGTCAGTGTCTGGTGCTGGAGTGTATGGTGCAGCTGCGTGCTGAGTCATATAGGTTCATAGGGTTGAATCTAATGCTAGGTCCATATATCTGCAGTCCTCCGTTGATGGTACAAGTGGCCGAGAATCAGGATTTCCCGGTTGTCGGTCCTGGCTGTCTTAGACAAATGGGGCTGGATCCAGACGATCATTACGGCCGCTATCGTACGTGTCCAGATTCTTACCTTAAAATTTATGACTTGGTCTGCGTCCGCCGACCTTGTTGTAATGGGCCTTCCCACGCCCCACTCCCTAATTTAAATGCCTATAGGGTGAAGATACGGCATAGGTAACAAGCTGGCCGGCCCCTTTAATGTATCGGCCAGCGTACATAACTTACGGCCGGTATGCTAACGTTGCTATGATGTGCGTATGTGCACATCATAGCTGACTGGGAATTACGCACGCAGAGTGCGTAATTCCCAAGACGTCCGTAGCCCAGAATCTAGAACTTAGTGCTTTGCAGTGACGTGCACACTGCCACATCATCTTGTATAGGGTAGTGGCTTAAAGCGGTCCTAGGCTGCTAGCTGCCAGTATCGTTTTGAGGAGATCTCCACGTTCAGGCTCTCAACTACGCATTTCACCGTTACAGGTTTGCTAACTCTAAAACTGTCAGATCCCAACTTTGGGTCATATATCAAGTATTTTTAAAATGAGAGCGAAACTCACAGCAGAGGTCCCCAAGTCTCCACAATAGCTATTCTGGAACAGAATCCCCTCTCAGCTGCTATCCCAGAATTCTGAATGATGGAAATGGAAGAAAACTTCATAGAGTGGTAACATTGAATTACATAAGACATAGTAGGGGGTTGGAGTTCCAGTCAGACCTCCCATTGATCTTGCAAAAATGGAAATCTGTGGTAAAAGTATAATAGAAGATGTAAAAAAGTGTGATCATGCTCAAAACCCTTATAAATATAAAAGATAAATATTAAGCAAGTGGTACAATTTTTATTTTATTCAACATATAAATATGGAAATAATGAATAGCTAAAATTGAGCATGCTAGAATGCTTGAACGAAGAGTAGAGCATAACAACAAGGTGTTAATCTTAGGTCTGTCAAATAAAAAATGTTTTCACTCAATGAGAAAATACAAATAATACAGATGAAAATAGCACCACTGAATCAACTTCCACAACTAACAGCCCATAGAGAAATCCCTTCTAACACAAAGTGTGAGCAGGTATCCGAATGGTAAGTGACTATGGATGTGCTTTTGATGTACTTCAGTGGTTAGTATAGTAGTCAGAATATTGGTGCAGAATCTGGTGGTATTGAAAAAGTAGAAATGGAAGTCCTCAACACTCAAGTATATATATGCGAGTGAATAAAAAGACCCAAGATGATGTAATACCGGTATATTAAAGCTATTATTGATAATATTCACAAATCACACGATGGGAGTCTTTAACCAGAATTCAAGAATTTATGTTCTTCAGTGAGAAATAGGCTGGAACACAACAGACCATACAATAACTTGTTCATAGAGCTGGGAGGTATATGCAGCACTGTAGAAGTGGACGTTCCCACAATGAAAATATTAAACACATTTGCAATCCTATGGTCACTGATTTACTCAGTATTCAGCAGAAAGATGTTAAGTAGCCATACAGCATACGATAGAGTCTCCTGGAACACGTTTCATCCCTTGTTCTGGACTTTTTCAAGCATGGAGATTGTGCATAAGTTGCTCACTTATATATTGAACCCACCTACAAACACAGGTGTCAGTTGATTATTTATCCTACTATTCAGTTTGCACATTTGTATTTTGTAATGTATTATTGTTTGTACCGCTTGCTATATAAAAAACTTTTATGATCATGATTTTTATACACTCTTATTATACATATAAAAAATAAAAAAACATATATAATGATAAATACTGTAAAATGACGAGACCCTAAATGGATATAATATAATATAATCTCTTTGCAAAATTTCGTTGATATGTGTCTTACGTTTTTTGATGTCTCTGCTTTGCCACCATCATCTTAGTTGAATTCTCATTGATGATCCTTAAGATCCTAAATTAGTAGGCTTTAGTTTAAAGAATTTATCAATAAAGAAATTATTGACCCACAGAAGTTGTTGCGTCATTATTGGTTATATAAGAAAAAGGTATGTGCCCTGATCAGGGGCCGGGCAGTCACACATAACAGGTTTAGTGGCTTTTTATACCCTGAGCAAGATTACAATCTGTCAGCCAATGGTCATCATGACACAGGTAAGTACAGTATGAGGGATCGTTGGGCTTACCCTTAGATAGGAAAACACTCCCCTCACTCTGCCTGTTGCAGTACAATATACAAAGTCCTAAACAAGCTATTTATAGAGAGTGACTGGAACAGACTTGTTCTTGTGTCATGTGACATGTGGAATTTTTAAAGCATATTATATTATATTATATTATACAAAAAAGGCACTCTTGCAATTAACCAGTAACTAACCATGACATCCTGGGCCAGATCCAGAGCTACGTCTGGTAGCGTATTTACGCTAGCCGGAGACGTAAAAACGTTATTTTGTAGATCATGCGCATGCGTGCGGCAGATGTTACGCCCCGTAACTCTGAACGTATGTACCAGCCTAGTATCAAGAGCGTAACTACGAACACAGGGGCGTGACAGCCATACGACATCTGTAATTATGCTTCGGAGGCGGGGTGAAGCATTTAAATCGTACAGTATGGGCGTGCTTAGGCGCGTAAGTATGTGCAGCCATTACGGCCGACAGAAGTTACGCTTTAAAAAGTTTAGGTAAGGTTTGGCAAGCGTAAAACGGCAAAAGTACGTACGATCGAGGGGAGGGCATAATAATTACGATAGCTTAAATACACTACACGTTGGAACGGAAAGGGAACATAGGTCTGACCAAGACATTCTATCCTTAAAATAAAAGTCAGAGATATTTGTTACATAAATTTGCAAATATATGATAAGCCATCAGCCACTTACAAGGCTGTTTAGGTGGTCCTAACTCTAAAACTGAGGATTGGCACCTTTGTGCGTTGCTGCCTAATGGAGAGGGAGATGGGAAAGAGCTTTGGTGTAGAATATTTTAGGCTTGTGGAGGCTGCTAAAGGGTAGAGGGATAGAGCTACCTCTTGATCAAGCTCCTGGCACCCCTAAAGGTGACTGAGTTGCAATTAAAGGATGTTCTACCCTGTGCCACACTCACAAGTTGGGGTAAAACTTATATAATCTTTATTGAGGCAATCATATCTCGATTGGTTAATGTTGTTAGATAACAAGGTAAGTAGAAAGTACACAATGGTGCAATTAATAGTAGTGGTGGGGAGTGGCCCTCAACCCTCAACCCACCACTGATATTACACAAATGCAGTGCACATATAATGAGTAGTACACTGATAAGTTAAGATATAAAACTTGGAAACCACAATAGGGGAGTGGCCCTCAACCTGCTGCTCTAACACAAAAAGATAATGGTAAGAAAGAACAGCACAATGTCTAGGCAGCAAAACAACAAAACTTGTCCAAAATGTTGTGTTTTTATTGCAAAGAATAACGTTAATACTCTCCACTGACTTCTAGTAGCAGTATCTTGGCACAGAGTAGCAAACGGAACTGTCAGTGTCTGGTGCTGGAGTGTATGGTGCAGCTGCGTGCTGAGTCATATAGGTTCATAGGGTTGAATCTAATGCTAGGTCCATATATCTGCAGTCCTCCGTTGATGGTACAAGTAATTTTATTCTAATTGTTCATTGGTTACATTTAGATATTTATTTTTATAAATGTTTTTTATCATTACTTAGTCTAAAAAACCCTAATTTAAAGTTATTTAAAATATTGATATTCTATTGTTTATAGATGTTTCTTTTGATGTATTTGATATAATTGTTTTGTTAATATTTAAGTATTATGTGTAATTTATTTCTTCAGGTTTTTTACTATTTTTAAATGATTAGTCAGTGTAACCTAACATCATAACAATAGTAGTATAATAGCTCAATCATGTAATGCAGTCTACTAAGGATTGGAATTAATAACAATAAAGAGAAACTCATATGTAATTAATGTATCAGTTTAATACAAGTAAAAGGTTTACTGTTCATTGTTTAATATTTGCACCACAGTGATGTCAATATATAGCTGAAGAAATTGTTTTGTCATAATCTTAGAAAATATTGAAATTCAGCGAAGGGCCTTTAAATATATGAGGTCCATTAACAATACACCTGGGGAATAATATTTAAATACACCAGTGGAACAAGTTTCAAACAGCTTTGAAAAAGTCTACAGTGATTAGACAAAATGCATATAGAATTCTACCATTCTATATACATTAGTTTAAGCATGTAAATATTTTGTTTTTCATGAGGAACATTTGTATCAGATCATCTATGTTATGAACATCACATGGCAATACTGCTTTCATAACTGATTCCATATAGTGTGTCTTCTGTATGTCATACATCAAACTGGAACATCAATATGACACTGATGAATGTAACCTTTTCTTGTTATAAATATTCTTTTATTGGCACTTATGAACCTTGCTATGATTTAATTTTATCCAATTTTTTTGGAACATCTCTTTTTAGAAGATTGGTTACAATGGGAAAAAATCCAATAGATTTAGATAGATTTCTTCTCTTGGTCATGATGTTCTGATATTGTTTAAATTGATAAATGTACATTAGAGATTAAATCCCTAAGATTACATGGTTTTGTGTTCCAATTCAACAAAAATCTCAGCATATTTGGTGTAACTTTTATGGGCTGGAAATCATCACAGAAGACACATATAAAGACTCATGATGAGTTCCAGAACATTGAATCAGATGTTAAAAATGCAAGATGAAAAGAAAATATTCAAAAAGCCCCTTAATACACAGAGTTTGAAAGTAAGAAGTAAGCATGTAGAAAGTCTCAACTAGGCAAAATCATATTGAACTGCAGGAGTAATTAAATTTCATCTGTTTCAAACAGTATTCATCTAAATAACAATATAAACGTGTATGCACAGTTTCACCGTGTGCAATAGGCATAAGCAAAGTATTTTCCCCTGCATAATTTTTCCCAGGTGCAAAATTCCACCTATTATTTTCAAACTCAGGATCTGGATTACAGTTATTATATAATCAGAGAAAGACATTGGAAAATGTACCGCATAAATATAAGCAGGGTCAGATGGCCATCGGATTTACAGGGAATTTTGCATGTTTTAAGAGAACAACAGTAGAATCTGACATTTATGGCTGGTTGTAATTGTAACTCTTTTACATAATAATTTTTCAAAAATGTTATCTTTTAATAAAGTCAGTAAATACAAACACAATAAAGAAAAAAATTATAGCACATAGTGTTATTTAATGTATGTTTGGAGCGCCGGACCTCTTTTGTTCCTTATATTTACATAGTGGTCACTTTGGTCCTTGGCTGCACCCCTATATTTATATATACACTTGCACATATTTAATTTAGTGGATAGAAGCGCAGCCATTTCTATTGCTACTATTTATTTTAAAAAAATTAATTTCAACAGGTTTTTGATAGCAGGGGGGGAGGGGGTGCAAACACCAGTGGGAGGGATGCTAAACGGACAGTATAGGTATGCCCAATGCATGCCCTCCTGCATTTATCCCCACTTTAAACACACAAAGCTGAATACAGTGGGACTCCAAGCAAAACACAGTGATTATTCTGGCCCATATGTTTAACTTTTCACAGTATTAATTTACTACTACTTATTATGCTTAGTCCTCTGCAACATATATGAAATGTGTCTTATTGACTTTGTAGTAATGGAAAAATCACATGAATGTTTAAATTATTAGTCACTGGAGATGCGATTTAATCACATTTGTAGGTTGCTGATTAAAACGGTTCTACCTCATAAAGTTATTTTTGACTTTGGATTGCAGTAATTGAAATCAAAAGATAATTGTCATAAGGGAAAGGTCATTTGGCTAAGCAGACCTCATTGGAAATTCGACCCAGAAGGAGATCATGGCAAGATGAATTAAACTCATAGGAATAACAACAGAGATAAGGCATATTAGTCATATGCAATGATTGTGGGAAAGTGCTCTAATTATTTAGAATGATTGTAAAATCCCTAACTTCATTCCCAGTGTATTAAAGCCTCAGTATCCTTAATTACTGACTTAAAATAATTGCAATGAAAATGTGTATATTTTTAGTGTCCATGGAAACCATAATGACAGCTGTAGAATTTGCAATCAAGAAAGGGATGAATATCTTACTTTCACATAAAGCAAAGTCTAGGATGTGCTGTGTATGTAAGAAGTATGATTACAGTGACCAAACTGCATATAGAACAAGTTGAATTACATTAGATTTACCACAATGACGAGTCTTTATATTATTCTGATACAGGATTAGATCTAGAAGTAGTACATGGGGGGGTACTTTCTGATAGCTAGGATTGAAATATCACCCCCCTTTCCCCTTTGATAAGTGGCACATGTGCAAGATCTCTGTGTAGTGCGGCAGAGCAGAATTTATGTTTAGATATATTTGGTTAGGGAATGGGTATGGGGGGAGGGGGATTATGATTTGTGAGTATAGTATGGGACTATAAGAATTACTGTAAATATAATAGATCATTAAAAATTCAATTTTTTTAACTTTGTGCTTCAATCTTGTGTTTCTTTTTGTTTCATTACTTGTCCTGCCTCTTCTTGTGTCCCCATTGTCCTCAGCAGTTTCTTTCTGTCCTCTCCACCCATAGGGCCCAATCCAGACCTACGCCTGCCGTTGCTAGTATGGCGGGCGGAAGCGTAAAATCGGCTGCGCATCTGCG
>WWET01003946.1:81899-96278 GCA_011038615.1 Limnodynastes dumerilii | reverse complement strand
CTCACCGGTTTGTAGAGCCTGATTTCCGTCTGAGTGTTCGCTAGAGCCCCTGATGGTGGGGATAGACTGGAGCTGGTGGGACTTCGTCAGGATACGCACCTTCAGAGAAAACCCGGGAGAAGAACAGGAAGAACAGATAGAAAAGACAGAGCTAGAGAAGGAAGAGGAGAAAGTGGGAGGAGTCAGGTCACAGAATGTGACCTGAGACGAACAACAAGCAACAGATAACAACGACAACGGACCAAGGAAAGGGACACAGGACAGACCAGACGGACACTACAAACGGGGGAGGGGAAACCACACTCACACTCAGAACAACGGAAATCCCCAAAGGGATACAATAACTAGCACACACAGGAGAGCAAGGGGCAAACCACAATGGATGAACAACAGTAAGGGCAAGATGAGGGAAGTGACACAAAAGGTACCCAGGCAGGAACCAGGCAGGGCAGATATGGGACACTCAAAATCACAGAAGAGACAAGAAGGCACAAGGCAAAGGGAGCAGGCTATATGAGCTTAACAGAAGCTATAACCGGCGTGGAGGAGAGTGCAGAGTGAGTATAAATGGACAAGGTAGCCAATCAGGCTGGAAGGACAGCGCGCCAACGGATCTGACAGGCGGGCGTCCAGGTTGCTAGGAAACATCCTGGACGCCAGCCCGTCAGTGCAGAGAAACCACAAGTCAGTGGGACTGATAACGAGGCTTGGAGCGCAGAGAGGAGGCAGCGGGGATGGGAACCAGGAAGTGACTGTCTGACGGGGAGGAGGAGACTCCTGAGGCTCCGACGGACCAGCTGGGAGCAAACAGCACGCGATGGCAGGGAGAGGGGGCAGCGGTGAGTGCGCAGACCGTGACAATATCATTGCAGAAGGGAAAGGGAATGGTTAATTCTTATGCTCCAAGGATGATGGCAACTACTTACAGATACCCATAACAGATGTATTATATGTTCCCAAGCTCCAAGAAGCACTATTGTCAGTAAAGAATTTAGTATAAAAAGGACTTACTGTAAAATTTCAGAATAACAAGTGTTTTATCCAAAATAGAAGAGAAACGCTAGCTACAGCCAAAATAGAAGAACATTTATATTGTCTGGATATCACAGCGCAGCAGGCAAAGCTAAGTGCACAGAAACACACTGACCGTATCCACAAGTGGAATAGAAGATTAGGGCATAGACACCCAGATTGCATAAAGGAAATGCAGAGGAGAGACCTAGCCAAGTTTCTCACTGTATCAGATTGTTCGGAAATTATGAAATGCCAATGCTGCATAAAAGCAAAAGCAACAAGGGTTTCAATTCCAAAGAAAAATTAAATCAGAGATTCAAGACCACTAGACCTTGTACATATTGATGTATGCGGACCTATGAAAATACGCACGTCAGGAGGCAAAAGGTATATGCTGACATTTATTGATGACTATTCCAGGTTCACAGTCACTTATCTGATACAAAGTAAAGAAGAAGTCTTAGACAAGCTGCAAGACTATGTGTCCATGACCAGAAACAGATTCAAGAGGAACATGCTAACTCTTTGCAGCAACAGCGGTGGTGAGTTCACCGGGCAAAAAGTAGAACAGTACTTAACAAGACTTGGCATTGAACATTAGAAGACAATACCATACACACCAGAGCAAAACGATTTATCTGAGAGGAAAAACATATCGTTAACAGAAATTATAAGATTTATGCTTACAGATTCAGGACTACCTGATAAATATTGGAGTGAAACAGCAATGACAGCCACTTATCTTCAAAATAGACTGCTCTCCAAAGCAGTAAGGAAAATACCCTATGAGCTATGGCATGGTAAGAAACCCAGCCTAAAGCACATTAGAATTTTCAGATGCAAAGCCTTCGCCTACATTCCTGCAGAAAAATGGAGCAAGCTACAAAACCAAGCAATAGAAGGAGTCCTAGTCAGTTACAGTGAACATTCAAACGGCTACAGAATTTTTAATGAAAAAAATGGTAATTATAAGTAACAGTGTGACATTCATAGAAGAAACAGGAGATGATGTCATAATTTCAGCAAACCCAATTAAAGAGCAAAGTACAGAATCCAAAGAAACAGATGAAGTAGAGATCACTCAAGAAGTCTAAGTACAACACAAGACAGATACCAGCAATACTCAGGAAAATATAACAGAAGGAGTGAGACACTCTTCAAGAGAAAATAAAGGAAAAGCCCCTATACGTTTATCTTACAAAGCAAAAGCTGTTAACATACAAGAACCTACATAATGGGAAGAAATTGGTAACTTACCAGAAAGAGAAGAACAGAAATGGCTAGGAGCCGCAAAGGAAGAAATTGAATCAATGAAAGACAACCAGACATGGACATTGACCAGACTACCAGTAGATAAAAAGGCCATAGGATGTAAATGGACTTTTAAGTATGATACTGAAGGATGTAGAAAGATACAAGGCAAGACTGGTTGCTAAAGGATTTTCACAGAAATTTGGAGAAAATTATGATAAAACGTTTTCTCCAGTAGTGAAGCACGACAACATTAGAACCTTACGACTAACAGCAGCCATAAAAGGTATGCAAGTGAAACATTTTGATGTGAAGACAGCTTTCCTACATGGTGAACTAAAAGAAGACATATACATGGAACGACCACTAGGTTTTGTGAATTCTCAAAAACCAGATCATGTATATAAGCTTAATAAAAGTATACACGACCTAAAGCAAGCAGCAAGTGCATGGAATACAAAGATAAATGAAGTCTTGATGGAGAAGGGGTTTATCAGAAGTAAAGCAGACTCCTGTCTTTATACAAAGTAATTGGAACAAGATGGTTATATGTATTAATTTACGTAGACGATTTGCTAGTTTGTTTCAAACAAGAAGAAGACGAAACAGTCAATTTGAAACAAAAGACTTAAGAATGCAAATTTCAAGAGAAGAAGACGGAACATTCACATTAAGTCAGGAACTATTGAGGAATTTGGTATGCAAGAAGCAAAGATTGCAAACACTCCTATCGAGACAAGTTATGTAAAGGAATCAAATGATCAGAGTAAACCGTTACAAGATAATCATCTATACAGAAAGCTATAGATAAATTGCTATACATTGCAACTGTCACCAGACCAGATATTTCCACAGCAGTTGAGATTTTAAGCAGAAAAGTTTCAAAACCAACACAGACAGACTGGAATGCAGTTAAGAGAGTCATTTGTTACTTAAAAGGAACGATTAACAAGAAGCTTAAACTCTCAGCAAGCACAAGTCACAAGTTAACAGGATATGTTGACTCAGACTGGGCTGGAGACACAAATGACAGAAAATCCACAAGTGGATATTTATTCTCAATCGGAGAAGGATTAATCAGCTGGACAAGCAAGAAACAGTCTACTGTAGCACTGTCATCTACAGAGGCTGAATATATCGCAGCTTGCGCCAGTCAGGAAGTGATATGGTTAATGCAACTACTATCAGACCTAAGAATGCATCAAGAAGAATCTATCAAGATATATGAGGATAATCAAGGATGCCTTGCATTAGCACAGAGTAAATCCAAGAACCAAGCATATTGATGTCAAGCATTATTTTTTGGGAGATTTACAAGAACAAGGTATTATAGAGCTGAACTATTGCCCAACAGAAGATATGATAGCTGATATCCTGACCACGTCTCTTGTCGGAGAGAGACATTGGAGACTTACATTAAAAATGGGTATAATTGAAGAAACCTAGTCTGTTAAGAAGGGGTGTTGGAATATGTACAACAGACTGTAGGTTTATTCATATGCATGTACTTACCTTGGAGGGTCAGCAGATGGAAATGTGTTTAGATGCATGTGTATTGTTTTGTCTACTGTATATTTCTGTACTTACTTGCACTTCTTCTCTCATGAGTGTTCTAGAACAGTTTGAAGAAGGAAAGAAGATGAGCCATGGAGCTCATGTTGCAGACTTGTATTTAAGAAGCTGGTCGGAGAGAAAGTGGAGACTTACATTAAAGATGGGTTTAATTGAAGAAACCTAGTCTGTTGAGAAGGGGTGTTGGAATATGTACAACAGACTGTGGGTTTATTCATATGCATGTACTTACCTTGGAGGGACAGCAGATGGCAATGTGTTTAGATGCATGTGTATTGTTTTGTCTGCTGTATATTTCTGTACTTACTTGCACTTCTTCTCTCATGAGTGTTCTAGAAGAGTGTGAAGAAGGAAAGAAGCTGAGCCATGGAGCTCATGTTGCAGACTTGTATTTAAGAAGCTGTTACTGAAAGTTGATGCTTGTCATGTTTACATTGATCCTGTTACCCAGTACTATATAAAGAAATTTATACTTTACAAGACTGGTCCTGTCTGATTGCAAGGCGAACTACTGTGATGATCTTTTATGTATGAGACCTCCACTGCACACCTATGGTATTCCATCACGACATGCCAAAAGTTATGCGGGCCAGCACGGTTGGTGATAGATCAGGGGTGGATAGGTAGATTGGTGTATTATCTGCATAGAGATGATACTGCAAACCAAATGACTTTATGAGTTGTCCAAGTGAAGAGGTATAGATAGAAAAGAGTAATGGACCCAACACTGAGCCTTGTAGTACTCCAGCAGATAGTGGAAGGGCGGGAAATGTAGATCCAGAAAAGCAAACACTGAAAGAGCAATTAGAAAGGTAGGACGTGAACCAGGAAAGGGATGTGTCCTATATACTTAGTAATCAACAGAATTAGAATTAGAAGAGAGTAGGGACCTCTAGTTTTATCAGTGATTAAATCAGTGACCACCTTGATGCCGTCTCGGTGGAATGTTGAGAATGAAAGCCTGGCTGGAGAGGATCTAGAAGATTATGTAAGGAAAGAAAGTGAGTAAGGTGAGTGTAGGCAAGTTTTTCAAGCAGCTTTGAAGCGCATGGGAGCGGGGAAATAGGATGACAGTTTGAGTGTTGTAAGTTGGGCGGGGGGAAGATTAAATTTTTACAGTCTGGGTGGTATTCGAGGGTTACGCGCGGATCAGTGGTCCTACGTGTGACATAAGGCTGCCTTATGGCAGCATAAGTCACTTAAAGTCCGCAAGAGAGAAGAGAATGACACGGCAGTTCATCCTCCTCTTCCTTGCAGACTGCCTGACCTCTCTGCGTGAGGTAAACGCACAGATATCAGAATTCAATCCTTTGTATGGATGACTTTCCTAATTTAAAATTTCTTCCATAAGTCTGTTCTAATACCCATTTATTTATAGATCTATTCCCAGCAAAGATATCCTGAGCTACAAAATTAAATATCATACATCAGGAAATGGGAACCAGTAGTACAAGACCCCTTAGATATGGCAGGTTCTTTATCAACAGCAGCATAAGCAGTAATAAATAACTATTATCATTATTAAAAGGTAATAAATGTAAACTATATAACATTTTTTTTTTTCAAAATAAAATTGTGTTGCTTCATAAATAAATACAAATAAAATAAATATAAATTCAACCAGTGGAGTAACAGAGTTCAATAGTGCTCAGGATCCAATCTACATTATTATTATACTGGCTTCCATAATCAAAACACAATTTTTTAAATATTTGATTTGTTTCAATAACTTTGGGCCAGATCCAGACTTGCATCTATACTATATGTTTGCTATAAAATCGGTTAGTATAAAAAAGCCAAGAAATCTACTTTGATAATTAACCGCAATGACTGTCATTAAAATTCCAGGCATTTTAACAGTTTATCTGGGATTTTAATGAATATAATTAGTGGTGACTGCAAAGTATATTTGATCTGTAAGTAGGGCAATGGCCAATGGTTGCAGAGAAAAAAGAATGGGGGGAGGAGTCTGTTGGATGCCCAATTGCCCCACTGGACTTATTCTAGTTACACCTTTATATTCAAAATTTCTGCTTTATTTACAGCAAAGCACTGGCATATATGTTTGTGTTACTTTATAATGATTCATGAATAAATATTAAGAAGGATTTTATATCATATGAATTTTTTGTCCAATATAAACAACTGTAAGTTAATTAATTAAAAGAATTGTAGTCCCTTATTTGAAGACATACAGTACATTAAAATATTTGTAAAATATTTGTATAAAGAGCATAGTAGCATATATCATCCAGTTCCAAATAAATACAGAATAGTTTATCTACAGGGAAGATATATGGGTCCGGAAATAAACAAACATTCCATATATAGAAACAGCAAGCTATTGTTTAAGTAAGTTTCTCATAAAGCATAATCTGCAACTATAAACAGGTTTGGGTAAAACATAACATTCTTAACAGAAGACATGTGATTGTAAATAAATGTAATGTCATGTCCATTATGAGGAGACACATATGCAGTTTATTTAATGAAACTGTAAGCAATATATAAAAGCAATGGATTCAAACAATTATCATCACATTGTTACATCATAATTGGCGTTTAGTGGGATGCATTTTGTGGAGATGAGTGTTACAGGGAAGACTATGGGGAGGAGAGTCTTAGGGTTAGGATGTGGGGAGGGGAAGAGAGTCTTAGGCTTATGCCGCGGCGAAGGGAGGCTAGGGTCAGGCTGCGGGGGAAGGGAGTCTTAGGATCAGGCTGCGGGGGAAGGGAGTCTTAGGGTCAGGCTGCGGGGAAAGGAGTCTTAGGGTCAGGCTGCAGGGAGAAGAAGGTTAGGATTATGGTAATGGAAGGTGAGGGTTGGGGTTAGGGTAAGGATTAGGATAAGGGTTGGGGTTAGATAAATACTCACCATTTGCTTCTGCATCTACGTTTGTCAGATGATTTATTGCTTCTCCTTGGCAAGGCAGAAGCAATTTCTTTCACAGCCAGTTCAGAGACCCTCACCCATATTTTATAAATGTGAACAGTTCAGTGTATTCTTTGTGGTATATTATAGTTAAAGTTATAATTGCCCAGTCTAAAAGGTGAATAATTTAAATACACTGGATACATGACAACATTGAGCAGAGTTTAGAATAAACAGTGACATGCTGCAACACATCATCCTGTACTTTATCAACTAGTGCCACAGTAGCTGTCACAGCACAGAGACAAGTAGGCAAAGCAGTGGGAAAGTAACAGGAATACCCTCCTTACATTATATCCGGTATTATATAAGTGATAGCTGATACTGGGTTAGTCCCAGGCATTGTCACGGTTACTGCAAGGTGTTACAACCACTCTTCAACCATCTCTAATCTGTCATCTTTCTAAATATTTTTTGGTCAGAAACCTCCTTTAATGGTAGATCCTCAGGTTGATGTAAAATGTAACAGTGAAGTGACTGTTCAGTAGTTCCTAAAAATTAGTAAACAGAGAGCAACAGAAAGGTTAAAAACTGCTATCCCCAGATATGCCAAAAACTATTACAGTATTGATCGTGGATCCAAAACTTTAAGTTGTCTAATAGACAGATGGGACACACAATAAAGTATTAATGACTTGCACCACGTTCTAAATGGAGGTGTAGAGACGCATTCCACTTATGCTCAACAATCTGCAGATGGGTTGAGTTGAGAAAGAAGTAGACAGAATAAGAATATCACACTGTTTTGGGACACTTACAATTACAGTGACTATTGCTTGAGCTTAAGATAAAATTATTCCATTAACCAACCATACAGTAAGAAAATTTTCTCTTTTCCTTTTCCTGTTTTCATTTGTCGTTTTCCAGTATTAGAACTTGGGATTATTATGTGAAGAGTACTGTATTTTTGATTATTGTGACTCCGTAATAGAAGAAAGGTTAATTCAGTGGTAACAGTCTAACCTTGATTTGGTCAGACGCCTTCTAGATCACTATCATGCTTTAGTGGGAAGGGTTTTAAATCACAGTTGTGCTTCTGGGTGCCTCAGGGACAGGACAATGTAGAATTAGGCCCTATTCCTTTAAATGTCAATTATGATCTTGAACTGCATGATAATAGAGCCACGGAAGGGAGGTATTGTGTAACTAAAACCCCTTGTCTGAAATGTCACCAATAGTCAATGGACAGGTCTTTGTTAAATATAAATGTCATCAACACCAAGAAACCTGGGTATTGGGAAGTATTGTGGTATAATCAGACAATGGCTCACTCCAGAAAGGCTGAAGGGGAACTGCTTGACAGGAGCAGGTTAAATTTCATCAAAAGTTCATCTTGTTTTTAACAAATAGAATATTTTAGAGTCCAGAGGCATTGGCACTGAGGAGGTTCAAGGGTGCAATTTATCCCCCAAAATGTGAAGACGTTTCTTTCCAGGGGGCAACAGATGGAGTCCTGTAAGTCTATTTGATTAAATTGCACACATTTCAGTCATATGGTCTTATAGCCCACATCGTCATTCTTACCAAGAGAGCAAGAGTACACTGTGTGGGTGAGAAGAAGACAGGAAGACAATCAGTAAGTAAATAGATTTTTGTTGTTAATGTTGTTATTGTTTTTAAAGGAGTCTGCATATAACATTTTAATTTTACAGACGATGCCCCTGGTATATTTACTTGAAATTTACCTAGCACAGTGTTTTTTAGTTGAAGTTTAGAAATGGTTATCTCCAAACTCCAAAGGAGTATGTTTGTTTACTAGGTAGAATAGCCACTAATATAATGACTGTGACACATGAAAAGATGTTTAGAATCCTCAGGTCCATACCATCTCTGTATGTGCACACACAGTATAAACACGGATAAAAAAAAATATATGGTATCCATGGAGAATTGGAGAATACAGTGTAATTTTAGCAACTCAGTTTGGTGCCAAATGTTGCACTTAAATCATAAAAATTCTAACAATCATAAGGAAACAATTGACTATAAGATGGATAATACCCTACAACTAAAATAGGAGTTTCTTAGGGCCTCATTTACTAAAGTCGAGTTTTGACAGTGATTCCACATCAATCATCATCGCTGTGATTTTGCAGTGATTTTTTGGAAAAAATTTGCATTTACTATGCCCGAATTTTTCCCATTGATGTGGAATCGCCGTCGATGTTGATCGTTTTGAAAATTTAAAAATCGCTATGCTTTTCTATTGAAAAGCATGGCGATTCTCCATCTCAAAATCGGCATGTATTTTTCTATCACTTATCCTGACGCATATACTGCTATAAGGAAAAGCATGGCCATGTGTTTGTGGCCATGCTAATCCTTATAGTAGTATAAGCAGCAGCGTGACAAGGGATAGAAATGTCCCTGTAACTGTGTAATGTGTCCGTGTGTAAAGTTTAGAAAGTACCCACATAAACCTAGCACACATAAATGACCTAGTCCTACATGTAAGCCCTGTCTAAAATGTGTAGAAACGTTCCCTTAGTATGTCGCTAGCTTTAAAATGTCCCCAAAAGTGTGTAATGCGAGTGTCATGTGTAATGTAAAAAATAAAAAAGGTTGCAACTCATCGTTTAGCTGTCATCTGTCTTGGGATGACTTGCTAGGATAATCATCTTCTATTGTAGATTTTCGTCTTTGTCGCAGGAGGAGGCTTGTCACCTTGATTGTAGAAGGTCCTCCAGTGCTGTCATCAGGTCTTCGGCCTCTTCTGGCCCTTTTGGCGACGCACCCCTTCTTCATGCTTGGTGTCCCCGCTGCTAATGACCGGGCTGGCGCTAGGGGGACCCCTTTTATAGGGAAAATGACGTCACAGACTCTAGATCGCTTACTAGAGGCCCCTGTCTGTGTTGTCATTTTCCCTGTAAAAGGGGTCCCCCTAGTGCTAGCCAGTCATTAGCAGCATGAGTCGTGACACATGACACTTACATTAAACACTTTTGGAGACATTTTAAAGCTAGCGACATACTAAGGGAACTTCTCTACACATTTTAGACAGGGGTTGCATGTAGGGTTAGGTCATTTATTTGTGCTAGGTTTATGTGAATACTTTTTAACTTTACACACGGACACATTAGACAGTTACAGGGACATTTCTATCACTTGTCACGCTTCTGCTTAAACTACTATAAGAAATTGCATGGCCACAAACACATGGCCATGCTTTTCCTTATAGTAGTATATTCGTCTGCTGGATAAGTGATAGGAAACTGAAAGTTTTTTTTTTAACTGAGTGAAAAACACGTCAACTATGTTGACATGTGTTTTCCTATTCAAGTGTGAGTCGATTTCTATCAATTCGCCTCTCACAGGAGGCAAGATTTTTTTCAGCCCAGAAACATCGGACTAGAGGTGATTTACTCTAATCGCCTTTAGTAAATCCACTGGGTTATATGTTTAACATTATAAAAATCGGGACTGGGAGGGTACAGTGATGTAGGTCCGGGACTTTGGCTTTAGTAAATACAACGATGGGAAAAAAACAGCTAAAGTCCTGGGACTTTGAAAGATTTAGCAAAATCGACTTTAGTAAATGAGGCCCATAGAGATTATAATGTTTCTCTATCAGTAGTAGGGGAAAGTTTGGTAGATTGGGTCTTTTCATTAAAGTTGTTCATTGAATCTCAAATTATGGTGTAAGAACTAGTGTCAGCTGTGGGTAAGTTCCCTTATGCTTATATTTGGTGTCTTTTAACTGAAATCTTTACCAGTGTGTTTCTTCTGTGTTATAGTGTGTAAAAAGCAACCATGTTAATCCCACTTTACAGAATTTGCACTATTGGACAAATAACACTTAAATAGCAATCCTAAGCCACGTGGCAAAACAAATTGAATTTTAGTGAATAAAGTCCAAACTGAAATGGTTGTAATGATAGTAATTGCAGGATATGGAAGCTCATTTTCAAGGAGTAATATGTATGACCAAAGGTAGGGTGTGTAATCACATATGAACCCAAGTGAAGTCCATGATGATAGTTATTTAGAAGATATATAAATTTCTCCAAACATAATATAGCACTGTATATTTATTATTTTCCTAAAGCTAACAAATAGTGTTCCCTGTGTAGTAACCACAGGACAAAATAGCTACATAAGGTCTCCTCCCCAGGTCTAACTAACTGGGTCTTCCACCTATGTGCTCTGTGTGTGGAGAATTAAGCCTTTGTGTACCTAAAGGCTGCATCCTATTAGCAATATCACAATATCACAATCTCTCTCTCTCTCTAGAGAGAGAGAGTTATATAGAGATATATACAAAGTAGTTTTTTTAATTTTAATAAGTCGCTCCTTAACATTTTCTATTTCTCTACTATTAAAATTCCCCATCCATGAGGTCACAGGGCTGTGTAGTTTGATTTTAGACCAATTTACAAAAGTCAGTATCAAGCCTTCAAAATCTGTTGGAGACTGGTCTTTATTATCCTTATTGCATATAACATTATGTTCACGTTCTTTGCACTGACTTCCAGATGTTTTATACACTTCAGAATTTCAGTCACTGTTTTATCTTTTGGCACTAAAGTGGTTGACTTAACAGATCAAAACCTAGATTAGATGGAATGTGAGGGTTTATTAAAAGTACTGCTTAGAATGTGAGATCCATACAGATTGGCCTATTTATGGTTTTGGGACTTTCAGAGCAATTAATAATTATGTTACTTATACTTCCGAAAGATACTTTATGGAGCTATTTATATTTTTCATGGCATTAAGTTTTAATAACTAAATGTAATGTCAGTCATTAACAGAATAAAATCCAAAAATGTATCAAAGTTCATATTAAAAACATAAAAACATTATTGTTGGACATTATATTTATTTTATCAATCTGACTGCCAATTTCTTAGTATGATACATAAATGCTTAAAATATTTAGCATTTCTAGGTTTTGAACTAATATTTTTGATCTGGCATTAAAAGAAAAATCATGTTGGGGATATAACAAATAACATTCCACAGGTTTCCTTGATACATTTAAATGTGGGTGAAGATTTCAGTTAAGCCATCTCTGATATTCAAACAAATTATCAATGGTTTCATTTAGTTAGGATTTAATAAGGAAATTCTTCCTTTTATTAATTAGTAGAGAATATTTGGGGATATATTTCACAATAAATAGTATTTGGTTATATTTATACTATATAAAATGTTCAATATAATTAAATATTTGAAAGTCCACCTGTTCACCAAGTGTCATATATCAACACAACCAACACCTGAGGAAGATGTTTTTTTGTAGGAAATGCAAACGCATTTCAGCGAAAATGTACACTTGTTATTCAATGCTCTGTTTATGATGATAAGCTTGTCTGAAAAGGTGAGTTTTAAGGGAGTGCTTGAACATGGAACTAAAATGATTAAAAAGAGCAATGAATTATATGTAAAGCCTATTTTATTAGATATTGATGAAAAGGAGTGCTGGAATAATGTAGAAGAATTACAATTGAAAAGTGGGATTCCCTTTAGCTTTGATGTAGATATACCTCAATAAATTTTTGATATTACTCACAAAAATACATTTAAAAATAACTCAGAATTCTTACCAGTTAATTATAAAAGTCCTAGCAATGATGCCTTCTGTATGATGATATTAAGAAAATTAGTTTGAACTCCAATTCAGACCTATGCGTTACATTTAATAATCTCACAGAATGGGAGAACATAGCACGAGAGCTGATGAAAGAAAAAACTAGGGTAATACGAGTGGTGGATAAAAGAGGGAGTGTGGTAGTTATGGATATAGATTTTTATTATTCGAGGCTATGAAGCAAATGAGTGATACAAAATTCTTAAATCACTTTAAAATATAAAGAACTTTTACAAAGGGCCTTGGAGAGGGGACTGATAACTAAATATATATTCACTTTCTTATTTGTCAAGTTACCTGTCACACCAATTTTTTATCATTTACCAAAAGTAGATAAGTTCCTTTCTCAGCCCCCAGGGCGGTCAATTATTTCGGGAATACAGTCACTCATGTCTCACCTCTCAGCTTATATTAATTCTAAGTTGCAAAAATATGTTCAGACTATAGATTCTTATATAAGGGACCAAATGCACTTATTAAATGGGGTGGATAATATAATTTGGTTGCCTTTCTTTTCATTTCTCAAGTTAGATGTACAAGCACTTTACACTAATATTCCAAATGAGGTTTAAGGGTGGTTGAGTTTTTTATGGAAAAATACTCTGAAATTACAACTCTGGAAAAAAAATTATTTTTGATGCTGTTTGGTTTATTCTTTATTCTTTGGTTTAATCATAGTTATTTTTTATTTGACTCCACCTAGTACTTATAGGTCCTCGGTTTTGCCAACCTGTACATGGGCCTCGTTGAAGTGAGGCACATAAGGGGAGGTGGGCATAGAGCGAGCTTAGTCGATTACCTTTTTGTAGTATGATTTGTAGACCCTCAATCAGCAGAGTCCTTTGTAGAAAAACTCAACAATAACATGTTTAATTTAAAGTTCACATTTCACAATGAAATGATTAATTTCTTGGATATCACTTTTCTCTCCAAACAGGGTAAGGTCTGTAGATCAAATTATGCCAAACCTGCAAATGCTTGCAACTGTCTTCATTATAGAAGTCCTCATTATAGACTTTGGATTACTCACATACCTTTTAACCAACTCACTCGCCTCAGAAATTGTAAATATCCTGAAGATTTTGAAAATCAAGCTAATAAAATGCTCAGATTCCTCTTGCCATATATTAATAATTACTTATCCAAATATCCTGCAAATTATTTGCATTTCAAAAGTACTATAGAATGCTGCCCGCTCAGAGACTATATGTTAACTGAGTGCTAAAATAGAAATACAGCAATCTTTAACATTGAGTATCAGCTGTAAGGTATTCAAACATAATGTCATATGCACTGCACATAAGTCTCATTTGACAAAATGTGGCTGTAAATGAATAAACAATGTTACTGTCATATGTAAATGACCACAAGCTTACCCTGTTCTCAAAAGCAAATAAAATGGGAAAATAAACGTAAGCCACCTCACGGTGGTGCTTCGCTCCAATGGAGCCCTATGCTTTCCCTCGTGGTCACAAAAGCAGGTATACCAGACCAGTAACAGTTGCAGCACAGCGTGTGGCAGATTTCAGGCAAAGAGGAAAGTCCCGGTGGATCGCATACTGAACCACCTGACGCGCGTTTCACAGACGCTTCTTCAGAGGAGTGGCCTTGTCTCATCTCTCCATAGGATGTTGTTCCAGAACTGTAATGGCTTTTTTAGATGTTGTTTGGCAAACTCTAATCTGGTCTTCCTGTTTTTGTGGCTCACATGGTTTACATCTTGTGGTGAACCCTCTATATTCACTCTTGTGAAGTCTTCTCTTGATTGTTGACGTTGACACATATGCACCTACCTCCTGGAGAGTGTTCTTGATTTGGCCAACTGTTGTGAAGAGGTTTTTCTTCACCAGGGAAAAAATTCTTCTGTCATCCACCACAGTTGTTTTCCATGATCTTCCGGGTCTTTTGGTGTTGCTGAGCTCTCCGGTGCGTTCTTTCTTTTTAAGAATGTTCCAAACAGTTGATTTAGCCACACCTAATGTTTTTGCTATCTCTCTGATGGGTTTCTTTTGATTTTTCA
>WWET01003946.1:64377-81760 GCA_011038615.1 Limnodynastes dumerilii | reverse complement strand
ATTAATTTAGATTTATACTTTAGATTTATTAATCTAGATTTCTACATATATGGAATTGTATTTGGATGTTCTGTAGAAAATTAAAAGGGAGTTTCCTATGAAGCTCTTAATTACTCATTGAAGAAGGAACAAACCTCCTGAAGTTTTAAATATTTTAAATATTTTAGACACTGTGTATGTTCTTTTAAGGGATGTTGATAGTAGGCAAACTAAACAGCACTTGAGATTTAAACAATGTACTTAAGTTGCAGACTATTAAATTTATTTATGTTGATTTATTTGTTCACTTCTCTGATCACTATCATAGAGTGTTATACAAAGATACAAAACTGATAAATTTAAATAGATAAAACTTGAATGTGTCATCTGAACATTGGTTAGTTTAATTAACTGATTAATACACCTTTGTAGCGGCTGAGTGAGAACAGCCCACCAATTGCTGTGAAAAAGTCCAGGGCTCACGAATGAAATGCTAATCTTTTAGCACTATCAGCACTTTACTATACAGATCTCCTATATTTACTCCTCGTATGGTCCCCAGATTGAGTATTTAAAGAACATTTCTTTCCCCCTCTGTCTCTATATAATTTACAGCTGTCCATTGAACAAGGAGGACGGGAGACCCAGGAGATCCCTCATTGGGGGGAGAGCTAACGAGACAAATATTGTGAAACATCCACTAACGGGAGTATTTCCATCCTAGAGGGTTTGTTACATATACCCCAGGAGACCCTTGTTAAAGTGGACCCCATTATTGCAGGTGTTTTACCGATACATTGGAGAGTGTCTTATCTATTTAACACATGGGTGCCCGTGAAAACTCCAATGCCGGGTGTGCTCTAACAGAAGGTAATTGTCCAGTTGTATATCCATCTACCAACCCATTACTGGACTCACCTCGAAGTGGAGATTCAATACTTTTACCCTGGGGAGAGTGTGTGTATAAACTTTTCCTATGGCACCAGGTCTTGCCATTGATCACGGTTATGAGTCATTGTTCTACTCTGACTAACTGTTAACCTATCCATCTCAAGCTCATTAGCATTGTATATCTTCCCAGCTCCACTGAATGTTTCAATCCTTGCATTATGATTCAGAGCATATATAAGGGAAAAATATAGTCCAATTCTTGATCACCTTATAAATTTTCATGAATTGAAAATGAATTATTATGAATATTATTAATTTTCATAATATTGATGACCTATATTATTGAGGAGCAATTAAATATTGCAGTTTTAATAGGATTAGTGCTGTTAGTATATGCTAAGAAATTGTTCATTTTTACATTTATATTTATGTTTTAAAAAAAATGTGCTTTGAATAAAAGAACTGATTTATAACTTTTTCAAGTGCTGTTTAGATGATTATCAACACCAACATACCTTTCATATGTTACTTGCGACATTTCTACTAGCGATGTACCCTTTTTTTAAAATACTTTTTCTAAATATTGGAGATTCTTTATACAGCAGCTATACTGCGGAAATAGTGCAATATCTCCTCCTTTTTTTCTTGATTATAAACATTAATGAAAGACGCATAGGCTACCTAATACAAACCATGCAGAGACAAACCTAATGAATAGTAAAGGGCATTCTTATCTTTGTTCGTGCCTATGTTAGTTTATGCAAGGCCTTCTTAACTGTGAATCATTCCTATGTCTCCAAGAACGTCCATACTGTACATTAGTAGCCTAAGACCTGATCATTTGTATTTAGAGACTTGCCCCGCATGTGGATGTCATTCCGTTCTGAAGCCTGAATCATTCCTAAGTAGTCGTTTTTATCTGTGAATCATTCGACCATGGTTTGTGACCAGTTTTGATTTCTGGACATGCTCAGTTTAACCGTTCTTATAATCCCACACATAGGGCCTGATCCAGACCTACGCTCATGAAACGCTCATGTGTAGGCTTTGCCAATGTGAAGCCTACTGGATCTTTACTTAACAAAATTTGACTCCTGTGGGCCTAAATTATATAATAGAGTTTAATGATACTGGGTATTGAATTGATAAGGGATGGGACAATTCAAATAAGGTTAATACCTATTATTACTTTCATTAAAATGTATATTTTACATTAAATTTTTTTTTTTATGGTTTTGTATTTCTTTATTAAAATATATATATATTTTATTTAATTTATTTATTTAGATTTATACATATATGGAATTGTATTTGGATGTTCTGTAGAAAATTAAAGGGGCTATTTGTAGTTCCCTATGAAGCTTTTAATTACTCATTGAAGAAGGAACAAACCTCCCGTTAGTGTGTTACACAAAGATATAAAACTGATAAATTTAGATAGATATAACTTGAATGTGGCATCTGAACATCGGTTAGTTTAATTGACTGATTAATACACCTTTGTAGCGGCTGAGTGAGAACAGCAATATCTCCTCCTTTTTTTCTTGATTATAAACATTAATGAAAGACGCATAGGCTAGCTAATACAAACCATGCAGAGATAAACCTAATGAATAGTAAAGGGCATTCTTATCTTTGTTCGTGCCTATGTTAGTTTTTGCAAGGCCTTCTTAACTGTGAATCATTCCTATGTCTTCAAGAACGTCCATACTGTACATTAGTAGCCTAAGACCTGATCATTTGTATTAAGAGTCTTGCCCCTCTAGCCACGCATGTGGATGTCATTCCGTTCTGAAGCCTGAATCATTCCTAAGTAGCCGTTTTTATCTGTGAATCATTCGACCATGGTTTGTGACCAGTTTTGATTTCTGGACATGCTCAGTTTAACCGTTCTTATAATCCCACACATAGGGCCTGATCCAGACCTACGCTCATGAAACGCTCATGTGCATAGCTTATTTAAGCTGGCGTACCTCCGATGCACTCCGCTCAGCACTCCCATTGGTCGTATTTACTTTTGGCTTCTTACGCTCAGCAAAACCTACCCTAACTTTTTGAGTGTAACCGCGTGCGTCCGTAAGCTCATTGCATAGTTACGACGCTTAGCATGCCCATACTGTATGATTTCACCCCGCCCTTGGTTCGTAATTACGGAGATCGTATGGCAGGCACGCCCCCCCCCCGAGCGTAAATACGAAGCTGTTACGATCAAGGCCCATACGCTCTGTTTCTCAGACTGTAACATGAGCGTAACATCTGCCACGCGCATCTGCAGTAAGTACAAAAGGCCATTTTTACGCTTAAGCCTGCCGTAGAAAGCGAACATAGGTCTGGATCAGGCCCATAGATTCTGTTCTTTCTTAGTTGTGAATCAGGTCCAATATTTTTTATTCTCGCATTCTCTATTATGCTAAGTGCAACTCAAATTTCACAAGCATCATCTTCATACAGTGCAGTGATCTATAGTATGCAACTATTTGCTTCTTAAGAAGGATTGCAGTCAAAACTAAAGTATTATGTTTTGTCCCTCAACGGTAAAATTTCATTTTATTTTGTGTGTATTTCAGCAAGCCATATATCCTGTTGTGGTTACCTTTTGTTTTGTTAAGTAATTAAACTGAGGATCTCATTTTTTACACATCAAAAAAATAAGTTTCTTTTAGTTTATAGAAACCATTCCTTGCTTACTAATTGGTGCCAAATGCTATAAAAGTAATCACTTTCACATTTTCCATAAATCTAGGTGGATCTTGGCTCTAAGTTCAGTGGAAACCAAAATTCATCTTGTTTTTCAACTATTTTTTCTAAAATATGAATTAAAATAATATACATTATTATCACATTTCATCCACTTAATAATAAAAAGTAATCTTCTCAATTTAATAATTCTAATTTTTAATATGGGAATATAAAATTTCTATCTCAAAATTTGGAAATACACACATATTTAAAAGAGCTTTAATCAGATGTTTTATCATCTTTACTTTTCACAGAAGACATGCTATGAATTGATCTCCTTTTCACCAAATTTCATTGATAAATTATTTTATACTTGTTTCTTTTTCTTAACAAAGTATTAAAGAATAACCAGATGTGTGGACAACTATTCAAATGTAATATATTGGGTACCATAAACATTAAAGAGACTTGACTTCAGATCAGTAGTAAACATGTGCTATATCTGAGGTGACCTGAGGCCTTGTGTTGCAGGTACAGATATACTATACTATTTAATGCACTGGATACTGACTTCCAAAAATAATTTATACCATATGCCCGAAAGGGGCAGAGATTCTTGTAAACGATTAAATGTTACTGGCAAAAAACTGTGTAATATGTTATGTAAAGATGCTTGTGCTGTAAATCTAAATGTCCCATGAAAAGAAACAGGCATATCCATTGGTATACTTATATATTATTATTGATCTCCAATGCACCCTGCAAATAGTAACATTTTTATTGTTAAAGATTACCACCATTTTAAATCTAAGGGTTAGATTTACTAAACTGCAGAAAAGGGAAAGTGGAGATGTTGCCCACAGCAATCAATCATATTCTGGCTGACATTCTCAAGTATGTAATAGGAAAGTGAGAGCTAGAATCTTATTGGTTGCTATTGCAACATCTCCACTGCTAACAGGTGAGAAGGGAGAGGGGCATATGGAGACACACAAGTACTAAATTCATAGCAGCAAATAGCAGAACTGCAGGCAGACCAGAAAGGATACAGGCAACTTTCAGGTTACCCAAAGTGTCTCCGTCATTTCTCCAGTACTCCCTATTAAAGTTGATTTTAATCCTTCCTTCACATGCATCAATTTTTCCTACTCTATCCTTCCTAAATAATTTATATCCCGGTATAGCTAGGTTCCAGTCTTGATTTTCATTTTACAATGGTTTAGTGATTCCTACAATATGCAGAATATCCCTTGTCATTATTGCAATTAGTTTAGGTGATTAATTTCCTAAGCTCCTAGCATTTGCACACATTGCTCTGAAAGGTTGCGTTTTAAATCTTATATCCTTCCATTTATTATCATTGCTAGATATATTGTTTTATTGCTTTTTCTGTTCTCTTTTCCCTTAGTTGCTGTGGCTATACTATCTGTGTTTCTGTTTTGCCAGATGGCATGGCTATATTTTATGAAACCAAATCCTTCCTCATGACAGCACTTCCTAAGCAATGGATTGAAGACACTAATGCACATAATTCTACCTTCTTCAAATCTGTGTACTGGCAATACATTAGAAAAAGTAACAGTATTTGCGACCTGCTTAAGAGCAGTTACCAATTTTCTAAATTCATCTTTAACAGAAACAACTCCAGCATTGGCCAAGTCATTTGTCCCAATGTGAATAATGACATCAACCGCCCTTTCCTTACTCGTTGTCTTTCTAATATTTAAAATGTGCTTTTTATCCCATGGTGCTGTAGCTTCAGGCAAGCACTTCACCTGATTCCTAATTTCAGAACCTCTTTCCAGCTGGATACCCCTAACAATAGAATCCCCCACAAGAAGTGCAGTCCTTCTCAGGGATTCCCTTTTTCTGCCATCAGGTTCCCTCAACACCTCATTTCTACAGCGCCCCATTTTACATGGGTACAGTGTGGAATGTTAAGGTAGTGTTCTGGAAGCATAACACCAGATGAGCGAGGGAAGTGACCTCCCCTCATTCATATGGAGTTCAGGATGCAACAAAGATATGGTATCAGACCTCTACTGCCGCTGCGATTGGAGCTCCGACAACAGTGATAGCGGTGGTATGGATCCGGTCATTAGTGAAAACTTTTATTTTCTAAAGGATAACAAATATAATTTTTCTTTCATTTATATATTTTTTTAATGTAATAAACATAATTCAAATCAAAAGTCATTAAGTTTTATATTTTCAGTCTGCAGAATCTATTTAGAATCGTACCCCACCTTATGCTTCTATAAGTTCATCCCTCCCATTTAGTGTTTTAGTTTACTTGAGCAGGGTCCTCAATCCTTGTGTTGTTCCCTCCTCTACACCCCCTCACTTTATACCCTCTTGACTCCCACTGCTACCTTTTTACCCCATCCCCACCTGCGCTATATCCCCTCCTGCTTGATCTGCCATGACAGACACCTCGTATTTTGCCTTGCTGTTTCTACTTGCTTCACTTTATTGTATTTTTGTGATATTTTTATATTTATATTGTATTTTATTATGTACTATGCTGTCTATGCTTACTCTGTATGTCTGTTCTGTATTTTGTTGTTATATTTTTTACTGTACTGCAGACACATTGTGGCGCCTTATAAATAAACGATAATAATAATATATCGAGTTATGCATTGATTGTGTTGGTAATTGTACAAACCCTATAATAAACAATCACTAATATTTTAAGAAGCTTTTCCTCATTTCACTCTCTTCTCTACTGAATTATGAGAGCTCAGCACATACTCCTGGTTTTACACAGTGATTTACCCACAAGGTAAGTTTACTACAGTTAAATGTATCCCTCTTTATTTGTTTCTATTTCTCTTTTTTCTAAAACATTTCCATACATACATATTCTTTAATATCTATACTTTAATATAATGTCATATTATATGATGTATAAGGCAGTTTTTTGAGTTTTGAGTCACTAACAGTATACATTGATTATTCTGTAATGGTGGCTCAGTGAGTAGCACTTGTGCATCAAAGTCTAGACTAGGAATGTGTGGAGTTTGTATGTTATCCCTGTGTCTGCATGGGTTTCCTACAGGTGCTCCAGTTTCATCCCCAATGTCAAAAACATGCTGATGTGTTAATTGGCTGCAGACTTAATTGACCCTAGTCTGTGTGTATGTGTTACAGAACTTAGAATGTCCCCTCAAAGGGGCAGAGATGTGAAATATTCTCTGTAAAGCACTATGAAATATGATGGCACTTTATAAAAACCTGTTAATAAATAAATTTCCCCTGTGTTGACAGCAGGATATTTATACTGATTTCCTGCTATTTTTGAAGTATTCTGATTGGATAGCAGTCAGTTCTGCTCTGCGCACACATCCAATATACCTGATCAAAAAGCAATGTGACCTGTCCAGATCTGAGGAATAAAACTATCCCTCTAGACATCCCCTCTGGTAGGGCCTGTCTGTAGCACAGGGATCTTCCCAGGCCGTTGGCTGCTGGGTAATAATGCGTTACAAAAAAATTGGAACTATAGATGTTAGAATGGCCTAGTACACACAATGGCTGCCATTTTGGCATTTGGAAACCATCCATGCCCCTTGGCACTTATAGTCTCCTAAAGGATGTGTAAATGTAAATAAAAAATTAAGCAAAAATTTCTTGAAGACACAGATTCAGACTTTTGTCACCTCTGCGCTCATAGCTCCGAGGACAGCAGCAGCAGGAAGCAGATGCCTGAGTCCCACTGAATCCAGTATTCTGTGAGGACGAGGGGAGGCCACTCACATGCACAGACTTATAATCCCTGACCCCTGCTTTAAGATTTCCATTCATCCTTACTTACAAATGTGACGGATCTTAAGATTTTATTTACAATACAGCTATATTAACTTAAGCCTACTTTCCTGTCACCATATTTCCTATAGGTGGGATTTTGCCATCTTTGACAAGTATATAAAGGATGCCTCAGTAATAGTTTGCTTAGAGGTACGTTTTTAAAGTATACAGTAGACGTCAGTAAAAAATAATGAATAGTGACTATTTACCTGTCTTGGCTGCACTTTATCAAATGTTTTAGTTACTTCTGTATATAGATCTGACTATTGAGCAAACAGAACTATGATAAATATATCCATGACAAAATGTAAAAAAATTAAGCAAGAATGTGACTAATTGTTATCAAGTAACTTCATGTGTGTGTGGAAATCTGTAAGTTTATTTAAGAATATTTTTGTAGGTTTAAACTTGTCTAAATTGTTGTCAGCTGTTTCAATGTTAAATCAAGCTAATTTTTGCCATTTAAATATATGTAATCATACAGAAATAGGCATATAATTTAATTTCTGAGAAAAAAAAGGTTGACCTATGTCAGGGCTAAGCTAACAGACCAAAGCATTTCAAAATCAGGAATCTTTCCAAACCAGATATGGAAAAATCTAAATTTTCTTTGACACCTTTGTCCGGGGGAATGTACAATTCTGTGATTAAAAAGATGGTGAAAGGAAATTGCCAAAGAAAATTCAATAACTATTCCACTTGATATTTAATTATTTTTGAGTGAGGTTTAATATAATGTGGCAGTGGTAATCACGGCTATGTGATCATGTGACATTTGTATTTTAAGTACATGTAAGTAAAATATAAGATGTGAATACATTTTACATGTTAAAACACAAATACTTATACAAGCATGTATAGACATTAACATAAACAGAATGATTGGCATACCATAAACATGCACAAACAGGCAGACATTGTTAATCTTCAATATGGCCATAAGCGCTTCCTCAAACAATGGTCCCGCACCGCCGAGCACCTCTGGCGCAAATCTAGCTCGCATGCTGACTTCCTCCACTTTAAATTCATCCTTTCCTCTTACTGCTCAACCCTTGCCCAAGCCAAGCAAATTTTCTTCAAATCTCTCATCATTTCCAAAGCATCCAACCCCTGTCGCCTCTTTGCCACCTTTAACACTCTCATCACCCCACCCCCACCTTTCATCCCACCCTCTATCTCTAATTCCACTCCTACTTTTCATCCAAAATGATCTCTATCAGAAATGACATCTTCTCCACCCGCTTCCCCTATCCCTCCCCAACTCTCCACCCCTCCACCCCATAACCATCATGAGTTTTCTTCTTTCCATCCTACAACAAGCATCGAAATTCACTCCCTAATAATATCCTCACCATCCTCAACCTGCCCTGTGGACCCCATTCCCTCACACCTTTTCAAACACCTCTCTCCTACTGCCTGCTCCCATCTATCCCACCTTTTCAACCTTTCCCTTTTGTCTGGTATTTTCCCTTCTCTTTCAAGCATGCACTTGTCTCTCCCATTCTCCAAAAACCTAATCTGGACCCTACATCTCCCTCCAGCTACCGACCTATATCCCTTCTCCTTTTCATCTCCAAACTCCATGAGTGTCACCTTTAAGGCCATCTCTGTAAAATACAGAAAAGCAAAATGCAATCTGTTAGGGTAGGGATGGAGGCTGACCGTCTCAGCCACATAGAAATAGGATGGGGGGCAGGATAGTGGCGGGGTCTAGTCTGGTGTGTGTGTGTAGAGAAGCATTTTAAGGCTGGCAGAATAAAACAGCACTCAACACTCTTAAATGGAATGCTGAGTACTGTATTAACCTGCCAGCCTCTTATAGATTGCCTAGAGTTCCATGAAAGTTCAGGAGAGTGGCTGCCAGAGGCTCCTCTCTCTTCTGGGCCACATAATAGTTGCACTCTCTGTAGCAAAGGTAGTTATGCATGCATGGACAGCTGTTGGTGACTGGGAGTTTAAACAGTGCTCATCGCTCAGTCTATGAGTGCTGAGTGCTGTTTATAAATAACTTTACTTTAATTGACAGCTTTGTAGTTTCTGAGCCTCGGTGATAAACTTGTCCTCAGTTGTATAATGAAAATTGATTTTCTTCATTACATAATAAGATCTGACAACTGGTACCAATACACAAATTTCTTAATATTATAACACATAGCTTTGATTATAACTTAATTAGCAGATATAGCAGTGCATGCCGACCAGGAAGGGGCTGGGCCAGAGGCCATCTTTTTAACAAACACCCACAGAATTTGTACTAATCAACCTAACTTAGGCTGGAAGCCCTAAAGACCTGAAATGGTCCTGACAGATTTAGTGTATCCTCACTCTCCATTGATAACCCCAGGAACCCTTAACAGGCTTTTACCAAAAATAAATTCCAAAAGTTCTAGGATTTAAATAACCACTTAGGCTAATTATCATAAAAGCATTCAACCAATTAAACATGTATTCATATAAAATTGACTATTAGTCACATATATAAAAAAAAAAATACTGGGCAGAGACAATGGGCTAGATCCAGACCCCCACATGCATGCATGTATAAAGGGGCGGTCCCTTCATCGTACCCTCAGATGTATGCTAATTTGTTACGGATGTGTGAAGACACGAATGTGTAAAATCTGGCTCACGGTGTGTGCTGATGTTCCTAGTCAGGGGACTTATGCAAACGACCTGATGTACTTACTTCTGGATCCGGACCATTGTGTTTAGCAGCAGTCTTGTATTCTGCGACTTAACTAGCACTATTATTTAAATTAACTTTGTAGGAAAAACTGGCTATGCAAAACTGTCAGATACAGTCAAAACACAATTCTCCTCAGGTTTTCAGATCACAGACACCTGGGACAAGTATAGCGTTCCTGCAACAGCAACCTAATGTTTCTATTAAAATCTCTCTCACACTGTTTACTACATAAAGAAGTTTGACTGAGAAGGCCTTGCTTCTATGCATTTAAATAGATGAAGATTAGTTACTAAGGATTCAGAAATAACCAATGGGGGTTGATTGGCAGCTTTATTAACCAATTACTAGGAGTAACCAGACAGAAGTAACAATAAGACAGACAGTGCAGCAGTGTCAGAAAGCTGTGACCAATGCAGCAGAGTGGGTAGAGCACCACTGCAGCCTCACACCTCTCTGCACTGCAATGCACTGCCCCGAGACTTACTGGTAATGTACGCCACTATATCTAGGTGCTATAAACCAGCACACTCACCATTTTGTGTTCTACCTGTTGCAGACCGTGGAGAAGACACGCCGGTTGTTGTCACCTGCTGTTTCTTTCGCAGATCTGACAGACGTCTATCCACCTGAAAAGAAGCAATAATTAAAGAGGGCTAACTGCAAACAGAGACTAGGAAGTGTTCGAGCACCTCACGGGGAAGACGTGCATGGCTTCACTCCAGCTGAAGGGTTACTCAGATTTGCTCTGGCTAGGGATGTTGAGGCTGAGTGTGGACTTCTCTATGCATCTACTGCTAGAAGGTCCACTTTAGACACTATGGGGGGGTCAAACAACTGTTGTTTTTGGGTCTACAATCTCTTCTTCGCAACTTAAACCTGCAAAGGAAACCCAGGCAGTCTGACCTACAAAAGAAACGGCTTAATGCCGCTATAATACAGGGGACTACCCCTAAACTTACAAACTCATCTTTCAACTGAGGAACTAACCTCTTCACAAAACACATTTTATCAAACACAGTATTTACCATGCTCATGCTGGATGTCTTTTGCAACAGTGGCAACAGGTGAGTGGAAGTGAAAAATATATTTCCTTGAACTTTGACCCTTGCTCGCACTGCCTGAACATGTTCCCCACCACAGGTATACAGGGCAAGTCTATTGTGGCAAGACTATACGGCTATAAGGTCTTGGGAACCCATTGCTTATAGGAGGGAGGGAGAGAGAGGAAATACCACTCTGGGGAAAGGCTGGCCTGGATAGCTTGTTGCCTGGGGAAGGGAGGGTAGAAATACCACACTGGGGAAGGCAAGCAGGGATGCTCACTGTCTTAGGGGAAGAGATGCCACACTGTGGAAGGCAGTGTCACACAGCTCACATTGGAGGGTCAGGTGGGGTTCACACTGGGGAAACAGACCTGGATAGCTTGTTGCCTACAGGTGGAGGAGAAAAGGATCACCTCAGTGGGAAGGCAGGCCTGGATAGCTCATTGCCTGGGGGGAAAGCAGAGAAATACCACAATGGAGGCGCAGGCCCTTGTAGACTCATACGGACCGCAGCTCACCTTCTGGAGTGGGGATAAAGCCTCTTACCATTTTATTTACTTTCTACACAGGGGTTTAAACACTCTTTTGCAAGAGTGTTGAATAACAGACCACGGCTGGACAGTCATCTCTTCTGCCCACGGGTCTTCCACTGGTTGCCTTGGGCTTCTGGTTCTTCTGCCCGCAGGTCATCTCCTGGCTGCCATGGGGCTTATCTTGCAGATGACTCCTCCTCTTCTTCATCTGGTCTTCCTCCCTCATCGTCCCATCGAACACTGAGCTCCCACCACTGATTGGCCAGCGGTTGCTTTTTTGTAAGCCGTGGTGTCTTCCCATTGGTCCTTGCTGATTCACTATGCTCCACCAGGAAGACAGTCACCGCTCACCCGGCACCACGTCCGTAGGCCCACAGACAACTGGAGAGGGTGGGTGTGACTCCATAGTAGCACTAGCTCATGACTCTTCTCCCTGGCAGCATGACTAAAAAAAGGATATCATGCTGTCAGAGTAGCTGAGTCTGCTGATGTGTCTGTATAAGGATCAAGGCCTGCAGGAATATTAGTAAGACATGATTATTATGTAGGCACATCAGTATCATGGGTTTCTTTCAGGGCACCCCATGTCCTGGCACCCTAGGTATTGCTTATGCATACCTCCCAACATTTGAGAATTTGAAAGAGGGATAAAATTTTGCGGCCTGGTAGAGGGTGTGTGTCTTATACCACCCAGTGGGCATGTCTGGGAAAGTGGGTGTGTCTTACAGCTCCCAGACCAGCGGGTCTAGTGCCTGCCCCTTTAATTTGACAAACATCCATATGTCTGCCTCTTATTATTAGGCTTGGCATCCATATATCTACCCCTTATTATTTGTCCAGGATTCAAATGTCCAGCCTCCATATCTGCCCCTTTATTTGTCCTACCTCCATGTCTGCCCCTTATTATTATTATGGCCTGCCTCCATATGTCTCCTCCCTGTTTATTTGTCCAGTCTCCATGTCTGCCCCTTACTATTATGTCCAGCCTCCATATTTGCCTCTATATAATTTTAATGTCCAGCCTCCATGTCTTCCCCTTGTTATTATGTCCAGCCTCCATATCTACCCCTTATAATGTCCAGCGTTCATATCTGCCCCTTGTAATGTCCAGCCCCCACGTGTGCCCCTTGTAATGTCTGTCCTCCACGTCTGCCCATTGTAATGTCCAGCCTCCACGTCTGCCCCTTGTAATGTCCAGCCTCCTTATCTGCCCTTTGTAATGTCTAGCCTCCATGTCTGCCTCTTTACTATTTGTCCAGCCTCCATGTGTGCCCCACATAATGTCCAGCCTCCATGTTTGCCCCTTGTAATGTCCAGCCCCCATTTTTTGGCCCTTTTAATGTCCAGCCTCCATGTCTGCCCCTTATGTCCAGCCCCCATGTCTGCCCATTATGTCCAGCCTTCATGTATGCCCCTTATTTCCATCTTCCATTGTCTGCCCTTTTTAATGTCCAGCCTCCATTGTCTGCCCCTTATGTCCAGCCTCCATTGTCTGTCCCTTTAAATGTCCAGCCTCTATTATCTGCCCCTTTAAATGTCCAGCCTCCATTGTTTGCCCCTTTAAACGTCCAACCTCCATTGTCTGCCCTTATGTCCAGCCTCCATTGTCAGCCACCTTTAAATGTCCAGCCTCCATTGTCTGCCCCTTTAAATGTCCAGCCTCCATGTATGTCCCTTTATATGTCCAGCCTCCATTGCCACCATTTTCTGCCCCTTATGTCCAGCCTCCATTGTCTGCTCTTTATATGTCCAGCCACCATTGTCTGCCCGTTATGTCCAGCCACCATTTTCTGCCCCTTATGTCCAGCCTCCATTGTCTGCCCTTTATATGTCCAGCCTCCATTGTCTGCTTTTATATCCATCCTCCTTATGTTTTGTTTTCCCCTTATTTCCAGCCTCTTCTTACTTCTTACTTACTATTGACGTCTTCTCCCTTCCTCCGCGAAGCTCCTGCTCTCTGCTGCTGCCTCTCCGGCGGTCACGTGGTGCGGTAAGGTAGAACCAAATCAGTTTGCAGAATGGCAGTGACCACATAGGTTTGGTCACTGCCATTCACAGTAACAGGATTGGTCCTACAGGGCTCCCGTAGGAGCCCTGTATTACCTGTATTGTGCAGTGTAAAGCATGGCCGCATATACTGCAGCACGAGTTTTACAAAAAAGAAAAAAAAAAGCACAACTTTGTCCGAGAGTCTGATCTCTTGGGACAAGTTGTGAGACGGGCGGGACAATCCCCCAAAAGTCCCCCAGGTCCCGGTCAAATCGGGACAGTTGGAAGGTCTGCTTATGCTGCCTATGCTTATGACCACCTCTGAGTAAAGGGTTCAGTACGAAATACATTTATGTAGAGTTGGTATTTTTCCCCTGTTTTTGTCTTTGGTTCTTCTAAGCCCTCTAATTTTCCTTATATTCTGCACTGTTAAAAGGATGTTGAATAAAATGTGTGTGTTTGTATGATGAACAAAGGTCTGATAGAAATGTAATATTGTGATAATCTGGTGCTGTTGTGTTACTGCACTGAACACTGCGGTTATGTTGTTTGAATTGTCCACAGAGATAACACAGAGCAGACAATCATTAGATACCAAGAAAAATATTTGAAAGTTCCATTTGGAAGCAAAAAATATTTGACATTCCTGGTAATAGTTTGCTTATTTTTGTCTGCCATAATAAAATACCTGTCATAAACGTTATAAACTGCATAATCCCATGAATGTATGTAAGATAAAAATTGCTAAGACAAGTATTACCACTTACACAAACTTACTTACTTTCCAGTTTAAACATTAAGGGGTATATTTACAAAAGGCGATTTTTGGCCAAAATTTAAATTTGCGGCAAGTCGCCGTGATTTTCAGGTGATTTGCAGCGTGAATTCACCGAATTCACTAAGCTGCGAATTACCTGCAAATTTTTTTAACTCCTTCGAGATGCGGCACTTTTACAAGGAGTAAATCGCGGTGCTTTTCTATAGAGAAGCACCGCGATTTGTCCTTTTAAAAATCACGGCAACTCGCGGGAGTTTAAAAAAAAAAACCTATTGCAGCATGGTTGAAAGCCTTAGTCATGCTGTGCTGATAGAACTACAAGGCTAAGCATTGTACCATACGGTCGCTAGGGGGCAGCCTTTTATATAAGCGATGACGTCAGTTACACTGGCCTAACATCATCCTTTATATAAAAGGCTGCCCCCTAGCGACTGTATGGTCATTAGGAGCAGCCCAGGAGAAGAAGAGGAACCTGTCCCAGCCGTGTTAAGCACTGAAGAGCCAGAGGACTGGACCAGAACAACGGGGAATTGACTACAATCAATCGGACGTCTCCAATCAACTGGAAAAAATTCTACACAGCAAGCAAGTGTTCCCAAGAAAGATGACAGCAAACGGTGAGTGACAAAAACTTTTATTCTTTTATTACACCACACACTGCATTCATACACAGTAGTATAGGACGCGGTGGCCAACGGAGGTAAGTGCAGACATTAGGAAACATTATTAGTGAGGAAAAATGTTTTTTTACATTCACACTTTTATTAATGGGTTAATGTATGTTTTGTGCAGACTGTTTTGGTGAATTGTCACTAACTCGCCTCTAAGCAAGGGCGCATTGCTAAACGGCGAGTTAATGGCGATTTTACTGTGAGTTAGTCAAAGCGACTTTTGTGAATGCAGTGAGTTGTCTGTGTAACTGATTTTAACTGATTTTAGGCTCTGCGATTTTAAAGATGCCTAAACTCACGTGAGTTTACCTTTAGTGAATATGGTGATTTGATATTCACAGTGATTTTAAGCGATTTTTAAAAAATCGCCTTTTGTAAATATAGCCCTAAAGGTCTTATAACAGGGTTCTCCAAAGAATTCCTTTAAACCCTGCTTTTGTTATTGTAGCTCAATTCTAAATTAGACTTTAAAGATAAAGCTGGTATACATTTGTGTGCAATATTTTCCCTGCATGCAAACACATTTTTTTTGCTGTAACTCCTAACTCTGGATCAGTCCTTTTATGATAATATGTTAACCGCTAATAATGTAGGACCAAATTTAGAACTGCGCTACCACTGTGCTTGGAGCTCCAACCACAAGGGCTAAATCAAGCCCTTACTGTGCAATTACAATACCTCCATCCTCGCATCTTGTGTATCTGACGAATGCATAACGTCTCATACCTCCCTGACTCCTGAATGTGTTCCATTACGGAAGTGCGCATTTTTACTTGGTCAATTGCCGGAGGTCTAAAACTGGTCCATGTTTTGTTTTTTGTTTTTTACTTATGGAACATCCAATTCTATATTGTCAGTTTTTGCTTTTAGCATTTAATCTGGTAATTTGTTTGATTTATTATCATCTTTAATTTGCTGACTGACACTAACAAATTTGTGGTGCTGTAAATGATGAAATAGTGTAATTATCTGCATGTGCATTTGTTTTTTTTTTACTTGAAATGAATTACAATAAGAAGGAAACAAATTTATGTTAGTTAAATTGGCCTTTAAGTTTGATAAAAAAAAATGTAAATCAATGGCTTTGATTTCAATGAATATGGATTTATTCTCCTTTACAACTTTTTGCTTGGCTATAAACAAAATCAGCAGCATACAACATTACAAAGGTGATTTTCTTCTGTTCTCTGTGAATTCATACCATCCATGTGGGTCTTATTACTTCATATTGATGGACTACACAAAAGTCACATACTGTACTTACTCATGTTTCAGGTACAAAGTAACATTATAAAATACTAATTGATCCAATATGAAAACTCTGCTCTGACCTATATATTTTTTGCTAATGGAGATGCCCTGTGCTTACTAGAGGACAGGCTCTTCCATAGCACCCCAAGGGTTAGATTTACTAAACTGCAAAAAAAGAAAAGTGGAGATGTTGCCCATAGCAACCAATCAGATTCTAGAAAAGTGAGAGCTAGAATTTGATTGGTTGTTGTGGGCAATATCTCCACTTTTTCTTTTCTGCAGTTTAGTTTATCTAGCCCCAAGTGTTAGTGCATATGTTTAAATGGATTATATTATTTTGATACCCCTGATGTCCAAATAAACATTATGCTCTACATATACGTGGAGATGTTGCCCATAGCAACCAATCATATTCTAGGCCTGATCTAGACTTATACATACATGTACCTTCGCAATGCACACACAATTTTGATGATCCAGACTGTGTGACCACATAGGAAGGAAAGTGGAACAACATCCTATCTCAGGGTAAAGGTAGAGGCTAAAATAGTACTACAATGTAAATATGCTTGGGATAAATCTATGCATATCCTAAGCAACGCTGTAAAAGCAGTGTACCAATAAACATTAAGTATGCCGGCTCTTACCCCCCTTTATGCATGTCGTATCTCTGCCGTGAAGGTGGAGATAGGCATGCTAATAAGGGGACGGGACAGGGAAAGCCCCATTATGATCAAGTATGCGGCCATAAGGCCACATACATGATCGTAAAAGTTAAGGTAGGAATCTGGACACGTAACCTGCACTCCCTGCTACACCCATTGGGCCTGATCCTGAACTACGCCGATGCGCTGTGCTTACTAAAGCACAGCATATCGGCGTTCACTTACCCCGACACTCCCCCTGTGCGGGCGTATGGCCCCTTCCTTTCGCCGGCTGAAGGCTACCCTAACTTCAGCTGGCGTAAGGAAGGGGCCATACGCTCGCACAGGAGAGTATGGCTGCTTGGCGCGCATGCGCAGTGTGTTCTAAACAGCGATTTTACGTGTCCGCTGCGCGTAAATTTGCTTCGA
>WWET01003946.1:36065-55556 GCA_011038615.1 Limnodynastes dumerilii | reverse complement strand
GTGCATCCAAGTTTAAACCATTGTATATAAGTTTAAACCAATATACATATACATTCATACACACACACAAACACACACACATATATATCTCTCCCCAACACCACCTAAATACATCTATATATATACACACACACACAAACCTGTACCTGATGTACTGTACAGCAGACAGCAGTAGCAGGGAGTCAGTTCACCAGGAACAGCAGGAAGCTCTGGCTCCACCCCCGATCTCTAGACTGGTCTCATGGTCGCATCACAGGAAGCTCTGGCTCTACCCCCAATCTGCAGACTGGTCACATGGACGCATCACAGGTCCTGCTGCAGCTTAGATTTCTATTCTTGGCTGCAGCGCAGAGTCTGTGTCTCAGTGAATGGCTGCCTATGCTAGGCAGCCATTCACTGGGACACAGCCTCTGCGCTGCAGCTGAGCAGTCACCGCTAGCTGGGCAGCACTAGACCACCAGGGAGGCGGTCCTAAAACACAAAATGGCACTGCTGCCTGTGGGGCACATGCCACCCTGCCCTCCAGCCCAGCCTTCCTCTGCGCTCACTCTTTAAATCAGCTAGGGGCGCGCCCCGTGCGATCGCACGGCTCGGCCGCCTCTAGAAACGGCCCTGGGTGAAGGGAGGCATTTAAATGACCAAAAGAAGGCACGGTTATGCACACATGTTCATAATTAGATGCCCTACGCACACATATGCAGACCTACAGTTAAGGGAGCCCTATGGCACTCGTAAGTCTCTTAAGAACCTGAAAACCGGAAGGTGTGCCGAGGGAGTTGCCTTGCTACTAGTTGCGTATATTTAAGAACAGAACGCATTCTTAAGTGTGAATCAGACCCATAATGTGTATGTGTAGACTACCCCTGTTCTTATACACCTGGGACATGATTCATAATTAAGTTTGCAAGGGGACTTATGCAGATCATTACATAAGTCAACTTGCTTGCATAAGTCCCCTTCCATGCATGCTCCGGTTTTTATGCAGCGGACAGAGTTCTGTCATCAGGGATCTCCATCTGATAGGTTAAGTTTGTCTTCTGCATAGCAAAACCCTGCACCAGAGAAAGGATAAGGATTCTGCGTTAAGGGATAAACTTAAGGTGAGGGTATTCACACTTAAGTGTCCAAACCTCCACACTCGGCAGAGGGCATTGACATAGGAGTTCACTCCCCTCTTCTGTGCTTACAGAAAGTGTGCGGGGTTCTGAATACAGTCCTTGTCTATTAACCTGAAAATTGATAGATTTTTTGTAGCGTTTTTGGACGCATGTCTGGGACCAGCAGCTGTCAGGACATGTTGCTCCACATAAGCTATTTTGGAGGCTTTAAGGGGTGAATCATTATCCAATATACAGTAGAGACTAACTATTTAGAGTTGGGAGCATCTTAGCAGGAGAGCCTTGAAAGTGGTTGGTGGTTTATCATATATTTGCAACTGTGTGTAGCTATTATTTCTGCATTTTATTTTATAGATAGAGGCCCCAATGCAGACCAGAGCGTACGCCAGCTGGTGTGATGTTTTTCTTCATGATTTGAGACACAGCTTATTCAGGTCAGAGCTCAACTGTGGTGTCTGGGGCTTGCGCTCAAGGGGTTTGTTGAGAAAGGGAAGAGGTGGAGGACCTAATCAATGTACAGTAAGAGCATAATAGATCGATCGATCAGAGGGTCAGTCAATCATGCGGGTCAGCGGGTCAGTCAATCATGCGGGTCAGCGGGTCAGTCAATCATGCGGGTCAGTATGCACTCTCCAGTCAAATCAGGCCACTTACGCACTTTGGTAAGTTGCAAGTTCACAAGTCAGGATCCGAGCCATTGTGCCCACAGATATTAAAGTTGTCCTGCAGTAAGCTGAAAAAAATGGCGAGCCCAGGAAATAGCCCACAAGCAGTTTAGCTGTGTACAATGTGTTAACAGTTACACGAAGTTTTTTTTTTAACTGAAATAAAACATTAGGGTCTGAATCACGCACATGTTGCAATCTTCCCTTGATGTGTTCTGTAACACACAGATCACCTCATCTGACAAAATGTGAAGCAGCTGCTCAGTTTCTATAAATGCTTTAGATGGGACTTTTTTACTTAAATAAACTTTGCATGAACTGTCCGCATATCATTCATCACATTTTGTACACTAAGGGTTAATATTTTCTATAAAGACAAAATGATTAAACAGCTGCTATTCATTGATTCTAATGAAGTGATATGTATGTTACAGACTAATTCTGAAGAGAAACGCTTTCATCTGCTTGTATTATGCAAGATGATCATTTTGGACCGGATCCAAAGATCCGATTTATTAGCCTTCAAAAATCTGAACACAGGATGTGCGAGTATCCGCTATCTGCAGTATCGATGCATCCATGCATCAGAGCAAACACACCACAAATCACACTCATGGCATGGACAGACTCCCATATACTCCCTTCAGTTTTATGACTCATGCAAAAGTGAAATGGTGGAGGTTTGGATGTCTGGATCCATATGCAGTCCATTATAATGCCTATACTGCATATCGTAGCACAAGGCACCCATCAAGAGTCCGGATAGAGTGGATTGCATCGATGCTTGTGCATGTGCAGAACAAAAATACAGACAAAATATGAGCACAGAAAACAAGGGAGAGTCAGATCAGTATCTGGTCTTTTATGTTTGGAACAGACAGAAATAAATATAACTTAGTATCTCTAAGATTTTATTAAAGATCTATATCAATACAATTTAGAGATTGTAAAATAAAATATCATTGTATAATTTTTTTCTCTTTTCATAAAAGTTACAGTTTTAGTAATAGTTAGAGCAGTTAGTTGCCGTCTATTGAAAGCTTTCATCCGGGAGAACCCAGAGGGAAGCCATAGTTTACAGCGAGGGGGTGGGGCTTAATGACATGATTTATACAAATAGCGTAATTAAGCCCCTCCCCTGTCAATCACTCATGTGATCTCTGGTGTTAAAGGGGTTGGGAGGGGCTTGATGACATCAAGTTCTGCCCATCCCTAGTAACTCTAGGGATTACACTTGTGATTGTAAGGGAGTCGGGGCTTACGGGAGATTTGATGACCCAAATTTCGGGAGTCTTAACAAGGATCCTGAAATATTAAAGATTATTAAAGATGCAGAGATGTTCCGTAAAAAAACATATGCAAATAATGGAAACTCTCTGCGGGATCCAGATTTATTTATTTATTTTTTTAAATATTGCAGTTGGTAAAGGATCTTCTGCATACTATAAACAGTTTATTTAATATGAGCCCAAGTGTTTTAAGTTAAGTATAGTTATACTATAACTATGTTATAAATAAATTTAATATAAGGAGCATAGGACTGGATTCAGATTCAGCTTACGTTGCCCTAAGCCAGCTTTAATTCTTACGTGCGGATCAGCGGTGTACACTTCCCACACTGTACACTTTGCATGCGGAGAGAAAGCACAGCCCATTTCCTCTGAAGTGGGCTCGGACAGAACAAAGTTCCTAGCGTAACATCTGGAGGGTGCATGCGTAAGTGACCTGACGTTATTAGGTCAGGATTCGGTCCATAGTTTTTAATGTTTTAAGTGGATGACTTTTAACTGATTCATTGACCTACAGGGAATGTTTTTTTTAGAAATAAAGTTTAAACAGACTTTTAAACTTTTTAAACTCTGCCACAATGGATCATATTCACAGATCAGAATGAGTTAGGTGCAGCACTATATGGTGCCCTAGTACAATAGGGCTTCCTAAATTACCTCAGAGCCAGCCCTAAGCATAGGCCATATAGACTACTTGCCTAGGGCGGCACTGGGCTTGGGGGGCGCCACTGGGGCACATGTAGCCCGGCAGGACCGCAAGTAATCTGCAGCCCTGCTGGTAATTTGCGGCAGGCGTGGCAACACATAAGCAATGTCTGTTTCACACCCTGCAGCTTCCAAAGTAATCATCATAGACCTTGCTCTCCCTGCATCGCTGTACTCACACAGGGGCTGATTCAGAGATGCGATTTCCACGGCACTTAGGAGCGTATATTTAAGATCCTAGAAAATTCGCAAAACTGCGCATGCATAGTAATAGTGCAACGCCGTTTACGTAGCGGTTAGGAGCGTAAGTTCGCTAAGAGCGTAACTTTGAATCGCACGCAAGCACTTAAGATCTTAAGTGCAGCAAATCTTTAAGATCTTAAGGATTTGCATGGAAATGGGCGGGGGGAGGCAGGGAAATGAGGGAAAGTGGGCGAGGACTGACACTTAGGATCTTAAATGAACGCTCCCACGTCACTTAAGATCCTAAATGACAGCGTATAGTTAAGGCAAGTCAATGGTGGTCTAAGTTTAAGATCCACCGCTGTTTGCAAGGGGAGTGTCTGTTTATGCAGTGGGCTGGAACCTGCTAAGATCTTAGCAAAGGTGCGTATATTTGCGATCTTTTCGCAATCGCATCTCTGAATCAGCCCCACACTGTCTGTGATGTCAGTCTGGGGGCGATACCTGCAGGCTGATTGGGAGATCTGACAGGAAGATGTGACGTAGATCTCTCAGGGAGCCTGTGCCTCGAGGAGCAGAGAGAAGAAAATGCCTAGAGAAAAGTAAGTGACGAGAGGTGTGTGAGTGTTGTGATTTTTCGATGCATTTCATTTTTTTTATGTTAAATTAGAAGAGAGAAATGTGTGTGTGTGTGTGTAAATCTGATATGTTTTTATACACACACACTTCTCTTTTAACATAAAAAAGTAATATATAGAAAAATCACTAAAATATATTTTAAAATAAATCCACACATGTTAAAAAGTTTAGATTTTTTTCTAGATATATTATATATGTAAAAGGAAAAGTATTTGACATGTCTTAATTTTTTTAATATATATTTTTGTGGCTTTCCTATGTATCTATCTATCTATCTATCTATCTATCTATCTATCTATCTATCTATCTATCTATCTATCTATCTATCTATCTATCTATCTATCTATCATCTTCTATATAATAGAACTCCAACATATCATTATCACATGCAACGCATGTGTGTATGCCACATAAGATTGGTGTGGCTGCGGGAGGAGGGGGGCACCATTGAAAATCTTGTCTAGGGCACCAAATTGGTTAGGGTCGGCCCTGAATTAACTGTTCTTATTTACTTTCTTAAGCAGGAAAATACGAACAGTGATATCTTCTCCTCACCCTCCCTGGCTGGATTGATGCAAATAGTGTGTACATATTGAATTCATTCATTTGTTCAATACAGCATTTTTATGTAAATCAAGAACAATAGCTGCTATACACTATATTGATCTATTTTATATCAATCTATATAAGAACTGGACCAGTGGAAATTTAGAAGTTGGGGTATGGAAATTTCAGCACCAGATGTGTCTTGAGTTTGACAAAGTAAACAGGTCAACAATAAGTAATCACACTGGGCCAAATCCTGAACTACGTTTCATTACGTTTCCTAGCATAGCATATTTACGCTTGCTTATTTAATATGCACTGCCCTTGGCACTCCCCTTGCATGTATGTACTTTGGCCGTCTTACGCTTCCCAAACCCTCCCTTAACTGTACACTGACATACGTAAAGGTAGCATGTACTTACGAGCCTAAGCATGCCCATACTGTTCGATTTAAATGCCTCACCCCACCTCAGAAGCGTAATTACGGGTGTCTTATGGCTGGCACGCCCCTTTGGACGTGATTACACTGAAGTTATGTGACTGGCCCTTATGCTCTGAGTTACGTGGCGTGACATCTGCAGTGTGCATGCGCAGTAAGCACTAATGGGCGTTTTTACGCTAGCGGCTAGCGAAAAAACACCACTGTACGTATTTCTGGATTTACCCCATTGTGTACATGTTATGTGGGTCATGAATTCTACACTGAACGCTTCATGTTTAATTAAAGGATCTGGTTACCGCTAGGGAAAAACAATGATAGCTCTCTCACAGGGCCATTTCTAGGGGCCCTGCCATATTGCCTAGTCTTTAATTGTATAGTGGAAATTAACCTGTGCATCAATGGATAAGAAACAGAAAATTGATTGTTATGTCTATGACACTAACATATTAAGGATAATACTGCCATGTCATCAAACCTTCATAAACATTTAATAGTATATTAAAAACAATAAGAAATATAAAAAAAATACAATAAATATATTGGGTAGTAATAGATACCAAACCACATCCAATAAATGGAAATAAGTGCTAGAAATAGTTGATATATACAGTCCGTCTAATATCAGTGCAATGGAAGAAAAAAGTCACAACAAAAGAATTGAACAAACAGATGCTATAAATTCATGTACCCAACCTCCCGACACTCAGCCAGGGCAGGCCTGATAAGATGTTGTAGAATTGTAGCAATGATGGATAAGTGTCCAAATTCGGAGCAGTGGTTCTTTAAATGTAGCTATTGTGATTGTAATCTTTCAAAAAGGAGAAAGAAAATGTGTGCATGACACAACAAAACCAGACAAGTTCAATTATACTGGCATCTTCCAGATGGTTTAAATACCACTGCTGAAAAAAGTGATGTAAATCTGCTAAGTGAGCCAAATAGTTGAATATGAGGGAGACACCACTGGTAACATAAGAGCCCAAAAAATCTCCGGGCTCAGAGGCTAAATAAAGTTTCAGTGGCAATAATGTGAATCATGCAACTCACTGTTGTCGGTAGTAATGACAGTGGATATCAGGCACTGGATAAAAGGATATAGTCTGTGCGTCTTGTTTCCAATACCAATGTTATTGCGGTCGTCCCCGCAATGTAATGGACGGCAAGCTGCTCCGGAGGTATATGTGAACGAATGAATGGCGTCCAACATATATTGAAATGGGGATTGCGGTAGGCACATGTAAATCACTCCTGCGACGCGTTTCGTCTATAGGCATAGACTTTATCAAGCAACATGTTTGATAAAGTCTATGTCAACAAAATTACCCAGTTTTATCCGTTCGTGATTAGAGTGCCGCACATCCCATGTGATAGTCGTGTTGTCACACAAAATTGGGGGAGGGTAGGAATGCTTAAAGGGGCATTCTTAACTTTTTTCCCTTGTTTGGAGGAACAACTTTTAGCATTTTTGCCCTGTACAGATTTTTGTAATAACTTCATTATTTTAGCAGGGAGAATTTGCAATAATGAGGACACTATTCTAGAATTAACACTTCCTGTACTCGATTCCCCTGACTGAACAGAATTTGCTGCTTTACCTGAATCCACCATGCTCTCTGGTCTAGAAGCTGATCTACTCCTATGCAGGTCAGTCTCTCTATAAATTCCCGGTAATGGATTAGAACTCGCTGCAGACACATCTACAGTAGGAGACTCTCCAACAGTCAAAACATCAGCAACCACACTGACTAAAGCATTCTCATGCCTTCTTCCTACTCAATTTCAACTTGGTCAGCGACCCTTTGCTGTGGCATCTAATTATCCTGAGACTGAGTGCACATAATGGGATAGTAAAAACGAGTGAAGCCAGCAACACAAGAGGAGCCAAGTTTTCCTACCAGGCCAAACAAAATAAGTAGCATATTATATTAAAATTGTGGTTACTGCGATGGAGGAGAAAATAGGGCCAAGAATTAGATTGTCGGGTGGGAGAAAGGGCCACTGCGAACTAGGAATAGTAGACTGGATTCACTCCCCCGTTGTTCCCCTCCCCACCCCCATTTTTAGGTGCCTGTTGGCACTTTTAAGTGCCATCAGGCACCTAAAAATGGGGGCAACCTTAAGTCACTGTGTGTATTTTCCCTCTTAAGAAAGGAAAATACAAACGGACGATAACTAGCCCTCTCTCCGTCTAATTTACATCCCTCCCCCCACCCACTTTACCTAACTTTCCTTGGAGGCTACAGTGAAACTCTTAAACTTTAAAGACCACACATAGTTCATCTACGTGCCTAAGGGCTACATAGATTGCATTGTCATACTGACTACGCATGTCCAGTATCAAAAATCGGGCAATTACACACCTAAGAAGGCTCTGCTTCTTAGTTGTGAATTAGGGCCAGCATGTGCAGAGGATGATGCCTGTGTCTGTGGAAAAACTGTGCCAGCTGGCACTGGTATAGGAGATGAACTAATTTTGGAATGCCCAGATAAGGACAATGAGATAGAAGTAAGAGGAAAAATGAGAACGTCCCAACGTGCGTTTTGCTATCCAGCTTTTTCAAAGGCCATTTGAAAAAGCTGAATAGCGAAACGTGCGTTCGGACGATCTTTCTCCATTGTGCACCGGGGAAGTAACCACCAGATGCCAACTGCAATATGTACATTCTGACCATCATCTGTTCATTATGAGATTCCGATTTTGAGCTGCAGGGAGGGTAAGACAAGGCCTGTCAGGGCTGCAGTGCAGACCGTAAGGTCGCTAGCCGTTCTCAATATAGGGATAGAGATTTGCTCTGCCCAGAAATTTAGTGTAGCGGGTCTTACTGTATTTTTTTCCCTCCTTACTGTTGTTCAAATTACAATACCAATGTTAATTGTATGAATTGTTAATTTTCAGTTGGCAATCTATTGAATGTATACAATCTTATAGTAGTTACCTTACCTATTGTTACCTTGTAACAAATCACTCTATTGGCATCATTTTTCTATTTTCTAATTTTTTTGTTTTTAATTTGTAAACATTAAAATTTGGAATTTTTAAGGACTATTATATTCTCTGGTGAAAGTGATATAAATTGAAAATTGTGCTGGTAAAAAGGGTCATTTTTCTTCCATTTCTTTGTGGTTTCTTTTTTTGTGTTATGCTGTTAATTTATTGACCCTCACCAAGCACCTCCTCGCTAGGAGTATCCATCTGTGTACATGCTCATGATTTAATTCTCAGACAGTAATAATACTCAGCTTTCCAAAACCCCAGCCCCTAGCAATCTTTTATAGATATGGTCACCTGACCTAACAATCCCCCTTTAGCATTAACCAATCATAAAAAGCCCTATGTTAATTTGCGGTTGCAGTCTGCGGCCTGAAAATAGAATTTTAGAAATACAGGCAGCTGACAGCTGCCTCTATTTTGAAAATACTATTATAGCGACATTTTTAAGAATGAATGGGTAAGCATGCCGTTTGGCATGCTTATCCATTCATTCATTTGGAAACCACGGCCGCGCACTATACCTGCCGGACCGCCAGACACTACACCCAAATCACAGCTGGACAAGGACACTGGGGACAGTGCTAGGGTTAGGCTACTTAGAGGATTAAGCTACAGGGAAGGGGGTTTTAGGGTTAGGCTGCGCTGAATGGAGGGTAATCTCTGCCATACGTGACAGGCCCACCCGCTGTGGAAAGTTGAATAGGACTTTCTCACCATTTAATAGCTTCCTGCAGAGATCAGGCAATGGAACTCACGTCACCCATTCAGTGTCCTACAGAAATAGTGTATGACTCATCCTGTGAATTAAATTGGTGATATCGGGCCGTATACAGAGCTCCGGCCGCATTGCAAATGCGACCGGAGTTGTCCGATATGTTTTACTGCGCATGCGCAGTAATTCTGTAATGTAATCTACGTTACTTGTTGCAACACATATTGCGTATACGCGATCTTAAAGACCGCGTATACGCAATCTAGGTTGCAAAAAGTAACGTAGATTACGTTACAGAATTACTGCACATGCGCAGTAGAACATATCGGACAACTCCGTTCGCATTTGCAATGCGGCCGGAGCTCTGCATACGGCCCATCAGCTCCATTGTCTGATCCCCGTAGGAATCCAGCACCTGGTGTCACAAAATGAATGAAAAGCTATGTCTGAGCCCCACTGTAGGTACTTTCACTTTTTAGAGTTAATATCACCTATAGCAGAAAAGTTATTTCTAAATATCTACAACTAGTTTTCTGCACTCCAAGACAAGATGTCCATTGTACTGTCCTACCCGCTTATCATCACTTATGTCAGTGTAACAATGTGGAACCTGAAATAGAAAGACAAAATATCAGCAAACAATAGATGCAATATGAAGAAATAATGTAACCAGAAACACAAAAGAGTAAAAGAAGAGGTAAGAGGGTGGGGAATGTTCAGATAACAAGGAGGAGGGCCTCCTGCTGTAACAGGCTTATATTTCTTTGCCTCCAATATCAAGCCCTTTCAGCGGCCAGATTGGGCCTCTAGATTCAACAAAATCCCTCTAATCTTAATCAATTTATTTAACCCTTAGTTGTCCATTTATTGGTTTGCTGGGACAAATTGACAGGTATTGCATATTATTTTTACTCAGCAATTTGAAGAACTAGCACATACCACTACAATACATTGTCTTTACATCTTAAATTCATCCATCTGGCAATGCAATAAGGTGCGATAGCTGCTTTTTTATTTTGCTCCTACCTGAACACCGGTGAATTGTAATAAACCAAGTTCTGAAATGAATAGATTTTTGCATCCTTTGGCATTATAAGCTGCAAATGTGTTGTTTTCATTAACTATTCTTTTACTGTACTTAATAATATGCAACTGATAAGTAATGCACATGAGAGTATTTGTTGTCAAATATGCTTTTGAATATACAGTATTTATGAACTATAGTCCAAGGACATGAGAAATACGGGATTATGCTTCATTTTTTATTAAAAGAAGGGTTTCCGTAAACCTTCAGATTTTTTCCATTACACAAAATGTAATCCTTCTGGCTCAATTCCTCATAGTCTACTTACTCAGCATCTTAAGTCACAGCAAAGATTAATGGAACATATGTAAATGCATTACTTCTAATCAAAAATAAGCATGTAGTAAACATATGGTTCAGTTAACTCACAGGTCACAAAAACTATGAATTATTCTATTCACAGCACAAATTTTTTACATTGAAAATAATTTCTCTAAACAATATATAATGAAGCATACCTTGTTGTCCAATTATAAAAAAAACAGTTGTATGTAGAAATTTGTTAGAAGCTAAAGATTATTACTTAAAATTTTGCATAAAGTTTTCAAATATTTTCAGAAAGTAGTATATGTTTAGAAAGTGAACAAATTAGTGTTTCTATTTATACATACATACACGAAACACAACATCAAACCTTTGTTTCTCATTATGTGAACATTGAGAGACCACGAACCTGATTGACAGGTAAAAAAAAATATGCACATTTTTAGGTGCATATATTTAAGAAGGGATATACTGCACATGCGTAGTAACTTAATATACGCAATTTAATTAGGACTTAAGAACGGGACAGCTCTGAATCACCATTATGAACCTATTTCCTTAAGGTTCGTAATGACTTAAGAATGAAGGGGTGTGCCGGGGAAACTTAAGAACAAAGATAAGAAGATTGGGTGACAGGAACCATTTAAAAGGGAAAATCTGGGCGCGGTTAGGCAAAAAACGTTCTTAATTAGCCGCACTACGCACACAACTATGAACCTAAAGATAAGGTAGCCCTATGGCATTTGTAAGTCAGTTAAGAAGCTGAAAACTGGGAACATGTCAGGGGACTTGCTACAAATCTATACCACACACCATTCCCAGTAAACCAATATGATTGTTATTCTTCAAAAAGTCTAGCTCGCTATAAGACCTGTGTTAGATTTTTCTTTCACAAAATTTGGGCTATTCGAGTTCAGAACAGCTAAGTACTCAAAATACAGGCAAGCATTTTGATTCAGGATGGATTCTTTTATCTGCTTTAAACATATTTATTTATTTTACTTTACTTTCAGTTTGTGCCATTAAATCAAAAGCAGTTGACAGAGACCAAGCATCAAGAAATGGGTAATACTATATTTATGGATAACTGGATGTAAAATTATAATTATAAAGTAGACAGGCATATAATTTACTCAGAATGGACCAGATCCAGAGTTTAAAAATAGGAAAAGACAGTTACACCTGGGCAAAACCATGTTTCTTTCAGGGGAGTCATATTTCATCTATTGCAAATTATGGATCGGATTTAGAATTAAGAAGCTTTTCCGTGCGCTCGTAATAGATCCGTACGTTAATACAAAATAAGGACCTGTCACAAAAGTAACGAATTTCGGAACACTTCCGTGTTGTGAAAGCAACCTTATTGTTAGCACACGTATATGTGACGGAAGTGAAACGTTCGCAAATACAATCGCGTCTACTACATTACCACACCTATTTTTTGCTATTTACAATACTTAATAATCCGTCCGACCTTTTATGTTTGCACGTAATTTTTGACGTACGGAATTTACTTACGCATCATTACAATAACGCTTCGTAACTCCATGATCTGCACATGCGCACTAAATAGAAATCACCCAACTTACGCATTTTGCATGCGTAAATTACCAGACGTTCTTAATTCTGAATACGGTCCAATATTATTGCTGATAGATGATGTTTTCCAGCGCAAGTCTAAATACTAGTATAAAAGTAAAGCTGATCACTATCTCTATTTTCAAACTCTGGATCTGGTCCAATAATATAATAATTATTTAAAATATACACCTTAAGGACCGGATTCTGACCCCTGCACATTTTCCGTGTGTGTGGGGGTCTGTACGTCCGCTAGAGAGAGGGGAGTGCACGCCCCCTGTCACTCCCCTCTCTCGTGCGGGCTTTATGGCAGCTTATACTGCCATAAGTCTGCATTAAATATGTCGTGCAGATCAGCGGCCCGTGCGACCGCTGATCCACAGCAGTGTGGGAGCCTAAGGGTAATTTTCTAGGTGTTTCTAAGTAATGTGCAACTGTAAAATGCATGGTACATGGGTAAAACCAGTATGTCAGGGTGAAATGGGGTATGACTCTTCTCTGTGGGTGTGGATTGCCATACCAGTGGTTCTCCTAAATTCATGGGTATAAAATAATAAGGGTAGTCTGGAATGGACATAGATTTAATGAAGTGCAAACGCAGAGTCATGTCAAAGCTCAAAACTACAAATAAACGTTATTTAACATCACTTGTCATCTTCAAGCAAATTATACGTTGTAATTTCAAATGTTACTTACTGTAGATCGTCCATAGTAAGCAAATATAGTTGCAGTAACAGGGCTTATGAGTATGTCCAACAGCAATTTATTTATTTATTATTTTTATCAGTGCGTATGCATAAATGCCATACACATTTTTGCTTCATGATCGATACTATTAAAAAGGACCTGTGGCGCTAATAGGTTAAGCAGCTGTAGGGAAGATTTTGCTAGACAGATATGAAAATATACAGCACTATACAACAATAGAAATATATATAAAATATGTTGGTTCTGATGAAGAATCAATACATATACGGCAAACCTGAAAAGTTTAATATTAATTCAATCACACATAACAAGAAAAATTGACATATAAAACCTGCATATGTTGAGCTAACTAATAGCAAAATACCAGTATAAAGGAAGCCTATATCAATACTGGAGTGGATAAAAGTGTAAAAGTGTATGGTCCAAAGTTATGAATATAATATAACAATCCAGTCTGTAATAAAAGTTAATCTCAAATCCAATGAGCAGCTGAAGGTGTATAAGAGTTACCCGTGAGCTCTATTTAAAGACAATGGGCCTGATCCAGCGCTACGAAAATTCGCAACGACGGGCGAATGCGAACGTACGCTCGTCGTATCAACCTACACGCCCCTCGCATTCCCATAGTAAAGTCCCTGCTTACGGCGGCTATACCCTACACTGGGTACGACCGTCGGCCGTACGAAAATTCGCAGAGAATACGCTGAGAAAATACGCTTAGCACGCCCATACTGTACAATTTAAATGGCTACCCCCGCCTCCCAGTAGTAAAACGGGCGCCCAGCCGACCATCGTAAAAAAAATACGCCTTTTGTTTTCTGCCACTGCTGTGTGGCAATGTTTCATAGATGTGCTATAAACTGCAGTGTGTGTTTGTGCCACTGCTCGGTTTATTAATAGTAAGAAACAAGCCAGCCTGCTGCAGCATTTGGCCTAAACTGTATGAAAATAATATTGTTACCTGTGAGGTGCTCAAAATTTACTAGAAATTACTGAAAATTATTGTTAATGGAGTAAATAATAATATAGGAACAATAAATAGCCAAATGATGCAATTTTAGCATTTTGTAGCAATTTTTGAAAAAAAATAGAGACCCAAAACCAAAACACGTGGGGGCGGTTTTGGCAAACCAAAACCAAAACACAAAGTTAATACAGATCCAAACCAAAACACAGGCGTCGGTGAACATCTCTAATCTAAACAGGAGGAAGTTGTAAAAGTTATTACCCGATCCTCGGGGAAAATGCAGGAGAATATTTTGTCCTCCTTCCACGTAAAAAATGTGTGGTCCAAACCGATCAGTGGGTGGCCACCCCTTCCAACTCAGTCACGATAAATAAAGGGTCCTTCTCAGTTGCTTCCAGTAACAGAGATATTTCAATTCCAGTTCTCAGTTAGTTAGTTAGGTAATGAAGTGTTTCAAATTGGATAGGCAGAGGAAATGTATCATTAATGCCAGTAGCTCTGATATACAGTATATCCGCTTACGCCTTTAGTCTGCCCGGCAGACTTTTTCAAAGCACTGTTATCCCAAAACAGGTTGCTGTATTAAATAAAGAGAACACACCTGAAATGTAATTAATTAGATAGCGTCTTAAAAGCCAATCTGCGCATGCGCCAGACAGATGTTGCCCGGCATAGCTTTAGCCCGATCATGGGGGTCCCCCAGCGTTACTACATTCAGGTTAGTGTATTGAGGTGGGGGGAGGGAGGGTAATGAGGCTGGGAGGGTCGGCGTTATCGTAGTAACGCCGCCGTCCCAGCGTAGTTACACTCCCTTACGCCGGCTGAAGTTAGGGTAGCTTTCAGCAAGCGTAAGAGAGTGTAAATACGCTCTAAGCAGGGGTAGTGTCGGAGGGAGTGAACTGCTGTTATGCGCAGCGTTAGAACGCTCAGTGTAACAGCGTAGGTCTGGATCAGGCCCATTGGGCTGGATCCAGACCTTGTTAAGTGCATGAACTTAGTTACTCCTGGGCTAAACCATGTTGATTTCAAGGGGAACACAGTTAATTGTATTCTTTGCATGCAGGGATATATCTTTGAATTGCTTACTGCACACAGATACTGACCAGCTTTACTATCACACTGTTATTTAGACTTGGGATAGGAAACATCACCTATCAACTCTAATACTGTTTACAACAGATGAAATATGACTCCCCTGCAATCAACATGGTTTAGCCCAGGAGTAACTAATTTCAAGCTCTTACTTAAGTCTGGATCCAGCCCACTGCCATTGAGCAAGCTTTCCCAAGTCAAATCAAGAGATGAATCAATCCAATCTAAAGCAGAAATCTGTAGATTGAGATACAGAATTTTCATCAAAAAATTTCTCCCAAGCATAATTATTTGTAGGATAACATAATACAAATTTGTCTATGTTTTTTATACTGTATAAAGACCAAAGACAAATTTGTATTATGTTATCTGACAGAAGAAATAAAAACAAAAATATAAACAATGAAAAAATAATAAACACTTTGGGCTAGATTTACTAAACTGCGAAAAAACTAAAGTGGAGATGTTGTACCATAGCAACCAATCAGATTCTAGCTAACATTCTCTAGTATGTAATAGGAAAGTGGGAGCTAGAATCTGATTGGTTGCTATGGGAAACATCTCCACTTTTCCTTTTCTGTAGTATAGTAAATCTAGCCCTAGATTTGTTTAAAAAAATTCTCTTTTTTTGCAAATTGTGGCTTATTAAATGCTGTTCATATTACTTTGTATACTTGTTATTTTTTTTTTTAAGTTTTCTGACTATGATTCATTATTCTACAAACAACTTTATTCTGTTATTTTATTGAATATGTTTAAACAGTTAACCATAAAAACATGATGTGGGCATAAACACAAAAATGTGTCCATACTCACAGTATAGTATTCCATCCTTTTCAGGTGTATTGTAAGTTTCATGTATCTTAAATTTCATGTGACATTAAATTGACCTCACAGCTAAATTTAGTATATACATTCTCAATAGGGCCAAGCCCATACTAAGTGGTGTTACTGATCCTGGTTTAATACTGGTTCTGGTTATTCTACAATTGGCAGAGTTTCTATACTACTGTTATTTCTTAAGTGGTGCTGTACACAGCCCTTGGCTGCGTATAAATCAGGCTGCAAAATCTTGTGTAAAGAAATTATTTTCTTGAAACAAATAATGGAGTTTTTTGTTTTTATTTTTAGTTCTTTGTATGATTTTGTGGTACATAACAACACTACAGCTGCTCCAAAATATTACTAACAGGGGGAGTGATGTAGAACTGTGCATATTTTATGGTAAATTTGTGTGCATGCAACACATATACAATTAGTGTGTTTTGATGATCTATGTGTGAATTTTAGTAAAGGTCACATATCATCAGTAATGTCTGCATCAGGGTCAGGCAGGTGCAAGTGATTATACTTAAAAGTGCCACAGTTATGTAGTTTTCAAATTTTATAAACACGCAGCATAACCCAACACTCGGACATTCTGCAAAGCCCTTTGAACATAAGTTGCTGTTTGTCTATAATTTATCATCTCTCACATATTCATACTTATATTTTCCAAATGTGTTCATGTACTAGAAAATCACTTCTTTACACACAAATTTACATGAGGCCCAGGGTGAGATAAACAACAAGAAAACATATAAATTACTGCATATACATACTGTATAGGGATGCATTTTATTTTTGAAAAAAAAAGTCATAGAAACACCATAGAAAAAGTAATAAAAACAAAGAAATATAAAAAAAAACTAAAAAATGCAAAAATCAATTGTCATTTTATAATTATATTTAAATTAAGTTAAGTTATTAAAAAAAAAACCCAGCTAACTAACTTAACAGTATATTTACAGAATTATATATTACATGGCAAAGTGCAATCTTACAGGCATACCTCCTAACATTTTGGAGCCAGAAAATGAAACAAGCCCTGACTCTGTCCCGCCTCCATCCCACCCAAGCACCACCCCATCTCACCCAAGCTCCGCCTCTGTCTCATCCAAGCCCTGCCCCCACTGTCATGCCACACGGGGGAAGGGGGGGAATCAAATAGTAAGTAACCACGTTATGTACCAACTGTACTGACCATAAACAATAATACGTGCAGCTCCCCAATACCAAAATTGAACCTGTTACTGTTACAGGTTCAAGCACAGGTCAATATGTTTTATATGTTATGAATGTCAATATTAATAATGAGACAAACAAAACATGACCGACAGAGAACACGGAATATAAACAGGGAATATAAAGGGAAAAAAGAAAAAAAAATGATTGTGCAGCATTATAGACACAATAGAAAATATCAAGGTCATCTGCGTACCAGATAGATTCTTTCAAATTCGCATGGAGTAGAGGTCTGTAAAAATGCTGTGATTGCATCCATAATATGCAAAATAAAAACAAATCACTCGACCATAGTGTAATATTAAAAACACTTTACTATAGCTAATGTACCAGACATAGAGAAGCATAAAGCAATAAGATATATAAAAGAGCTCTTCAGTAGAACTCTTATCTGTATGGCCTCCATATCCAGGGGTTACATTCTCTGGGTGGCGGGTCCACACATTCAATAAGCCAAGCGTTCGTTGTTAAAGATCAGTTCATAAAAATGCACCGAGTGGTCTTTAGGTGCGAGCCCCGCACAATTGAACTTGTAGAGATCCCAAATTGTGACAGGTTAGAGCGCTTCACGGTCTGTATGCATGGATATTGTAGGCAAGCTTCCAAGTAAGGCAATTGAAGACTGAGCAACTGGGAGAAAGTTCCGACGGTGCCAGAGTAGGAGCCGGTGAAATTACAGCGATCAAAATCAACAAGCTGGCTCTGTGACGCATTTCATCGGGCCTCCGATTTCTTGCCTACAATATCCATGCATACAGACCGTGAAGCGTTCTAACCTGCCACAATTTGGGATCTCTACAAGTTCAATTGTGCGGGGCTCGCACCTAAAGACCAGGGGGTTTCAACTCGCTAGAGGCTCACTTATACTCACCTGCTCCAGGTTTATGCCGCTGAACATTTTCGTATAATGGACCAGAGACGGACTCTGTTTCCTTCCCTGATCCTCTTGAATATCAGGTGAGCAGGTTCAATACTCCTTCAAGTGGCTATTCTAATCTGCTATATCTAGCTAATCACGTATTGTCTAAATTTCATCTGACTGAATCTCCATATGCAGCAGTTTCCCACTGGTTGATTATTGGACGCATCTACCTATATACAATCGGTCTGTTTCTTATACAAAGGCATTTAACCAGACTGTGGTTTTCAGTTTGATTCAATTATACAATATTTACTGAGCAAAGTGAGAACTATTTTGGAACATTTATTTTTGTTTTTAATTTTTCATCGGTACTGATAAGAGCAATTTAATGTTCAATTAACAGTGATCACTATTGACTAATTTATGCTAATCTATGTTATTTATTGTTGTAATAAACTGTTGAATTTTTTTTATAAGTCCACTGTGATATTTGTATCTAGCACTACTCAGATTTTTTTTCCTTGATTCCTTCTTTGATCAGAATGGGCAGCAGCTGATCCTGAGTTTTAGCGCTCTGATACTATCATCTTATTTCATCTGAGAGGCATTCCATCACGTTTATTTTTCTATTACATATTATGGTAATGTAAGATGAGGGTTGGGTTAGGGTAATGAAATGGGAGGGTTAGGGTGAGAATTGGGATAAGGGTCGGGGTAGGATAAATACTCACCTCTCGCCGCAGCAGATTCGTCTTCAGGATCTTTGATTGCTTATCCTCGATGGAGCAATCGATAGCCAATTCGAAAGTTGCTGGTATAAAATGTCCCTTTCGGAAAGGGGCCATTCTCGCCGCTGACCCATGCCTGTGTGGTGTAAATAGTTCAGTTTAAGTCCCAACTGCACCCCTGCAGTGATGTACTTCTGCCACCTGCCTGTGTATGTGTCACATTCATTCATTCTCTGAATTTTCAGAAAGGAATCTCAAATGGTCGTTGTGCAATAGGACAAAAAGTTGCATGTTAAGTAAAAAGAATCAAAATAAAAAAGGATAAAACAAGCTTGTCTAACAATCTTAGGTTACAGTGCCCCAGTCTTTTTTATAAGTAATTGGAAAACATTAATAAAATAAAATCATAATATGAGATATAAACTTTTACAGAATAAATGTCTAATTCAAATCTTAAAAAGTATAAATATAGCAAAATATATAAGTAAACATATCAAGAAAAAAAGAGCTAACCATTCACAGGGATTAGAAAGTTAAGATGAGGGACGACATGTTGGTCCAGCATGCAAAAATGTGAAGAAATTGTCAGGGGTTATAAGCTATGTTATGTTTTATTAAAATGTCACTAATGTCTGCAATCAAACCACAGAACACAAGAAAAGCATGTCAACATCAGAAGAAGTCATGGTAAAGAAGAGATTTAGCTATATTCATTCTAGATCTCTAATACCTTCACTACTAAACTCTTCTACAATTGAACATACTTTATGCATTAACAGGGAGGATATCATTTCAGCATGGTGCCATTAATACAAAAAAGGAATCTGTTAGAATTGGAATACAGGTCAGCAGG
>WWET01003946.1:9012-20518 GCA_011038615.1 Limnodynastes dumerilii | reverse complement strand
ATAGAGCAGAGAGTAGGGTACAGGACATAGAGAATGACAGGTTGGAGAAGTATGGAGGAGCAAGACACAAGCATAGCAGGACACAGACACAGGACAGAGCAGATAGGTCAGAACACAGGGCAGAACAGCCAAGCAGAAAAAATGCTGAACTTAAAATAACACAGTTTGAACATATAGCAGTCATCCTGGTACCTTTTTTAAGAACGCATCTTAATGGCAAAGAGAGGCTAACGAAGGGCCCAAAAGCTGACCCTGAGAACATAATACCCCATATTCACTTAAATCACTAATTTCTTGTTTTAACATATATTTAGTATCATTAGAAATACAATAAAAAAAAGAACTTATTATAAAGGTACAGCATCATTGTACTCTGATTTCAAAGTTAAACTTGATATTTTAAATGTAATGAGATTTTCAGGATCAATGGTCAGCAATATGTATGCAAATTAGTATTAGTCAGCACATATTAGATCATATGCTCAGTCCAAAATGTACAAAATAAGCAAAAGATGCTTAACATCATTTAAATCAATAGAACCATAATTCAGTATGACATGTTGGCTATTTTACTTGAATATGCTGCCAGCTTAATTCAAATTGGCCTGTCCAAATATGTCAGATTTCCTGGAGTCATATTATGTGCAATTTGCTATTGCTGTATTGATCTACTAGTCTTACTGGATTACTTACTGCTGGGATATAAAATGATTAAACAAATCTGTATAACAATATCTAATGTAACGATTTATACAAAATGTTTCCTAGTGTTTCTGTTTTAAAACCATAAAAAGAATGTGTATAAAGCCTATAGAATAATATTTGATGAAAATGATGATTGTTTTTTGGATGGAGCTACTCTATATTATTCAAGAGATGCTTGGGGTCAAAGTTGTGGAAATTTGGACAGCTTAATGGAGAATAAGTTTAAAAAGTGATTTTTGGGACTTTTCTCTCTAATATGGCAATTTTTAATAAAACAAACCAATATAATAATCACATTAACCACTCAGAAGATTCACAGTTATTTGAATTGTACAACATTATTATGTTAACATTATGATAAATTTCATATTCTACTTAAAATAGTTTCTCTTACTAAAAGTATAATTCTCTATCGCCTGTCTGCTCCCTGATAGTCTTATGACATCAGGGCCAAATTAACAATGGGGCTAATGGCACTGCAGCCGCGGGCCTCCATCTGAAATTAGGCCCCACGCCCAGCAGATCTGCAGGCCTCCCACTACATGGCATGAGTATGACATTCTCCCCCAAAGCATAGTGTGCCCACATGGCCCTCAATCCGGCCCTGTATGACATACAAGACATACATTAGATGATTCTTAAGCTAGCTACACACTATACAGTTACTGAACTGATCAGCCTGACTATCATGATGTGTAGGGCAACACTTGCAAAAACGGTCCTTTGACACAAATAATCAGGTGACTGTTGCCGGACAAAGTCTTTCAATGTTACTGCAGTGTGATGGGGAGGGAATGCAATAGCCAGCCTTGCATAGTTGCAATGACAACTATGAGGCTCGATCGCCTATATGGTGAACCACAAATCCACATTACTATTTGTAATTAACTTAAATTGGACATTTATTGGTATACTATTCCCCTACTCCAGTTTTATCTCTGGATAGTGTCTGGCACACTGGACTTTACAGCTTTATGACATTTTGCTTTCCAATCAACCATAAGGAGAATACTCTTATATGTATTTATTCCACGTGAATCAAGGACCAGATTCACAACAACACATGTTTATACTTATGTGCCTAGATATCCCGATATGCCGAGATACTACGCATGTGTAACTTTTTTACGCTATCTGCATAGCATTTTGTTAAAGACCACATGTACGCAATACACGTAATGAAATGCTACGTAGATAGCATAAAAAAGTTACTACACATGCGTAGTATCTCGGCACGGATATCTAGACACATAAATATAAAAATGTGTTGTTGTGAATCCGGTCCCATGTCTTTAATCGGACAGTAAGATGTTGCGCCATGTGGCCTTGATCATTGCTTTTCTCGATTAATGAATGATCTAATAAGTGGTACATCTGTTCTATTTCTCCGGTTAGCAGTCAATCATTTTATGTCAATGTTACATATTTATTTACTTTTCAGGTTTGAAGTAAATATTGCAATAATTATACTGCATATAAAACAACTGTTGGTTTTGTAAGTGGTATTTTGCCCCTATATAATCATATAAATATTTTATTTATATTCTGTGACGGCTCAGTTTTTGTTTTGTATATCTGTTACCCTCTAGAAGTATATTTTACTGTTATATATTTGATACATTCATTATTTTATTCTATACTTTTAATAAAAACTCTATTATCACTATATCAGCGCTCTCTCCACTTTCTAACGTCCTTACCAGTGGCAAACGCAGGATTTTGAAAGGGGGGTTTCCAATATGTGTAATACACGCGGGGTATATTAGCAAATTTTGGAGCCCGAAAACGGAACAAATAAGCTCTGCCCCGTTCAAGCTATACCCCTAGCCTGTGAGCGTGTGTTAGGGAATTAGACTGTAATGCAGCAGAGGTTAAAGTACTGTTTAAAATTGTAAAGACATTTTCCATTTTCAATCTGGGGGTTTCTGGGCAACCAGACCCCCCCCCCCTGGGTGCACCACTGCTTACTCTGTATACCAATCCAGAACCAGACTCCACACCATTGCCATTTCATGTACACAAGAGTCAGAAATTTTAAGGTGGGCCTGTGCCCATGTGTCTCTAGCCATATTGTTAAATAAAATTAACATAAAGAAGCGTTTGACCCATGAAGCTTACAACTCTGACCTCTATTCATTGAACATGTGGATATTTGCCACATGTTTTGAAAAGTTGCGTGACACATCTTGGTAATCGCACTGGTTAACGATGCAAAACAAGATGCTGGTTTCATGTTACTTTGTTCTTTATTGTTTCCAATGTTCTGTGGTTATTTGTAATCTAGTACCAGACTAGAACATTTGTGCCCATGTCTGACTTTTATGCTTGGTATAATTGTCCTAAAGTATTTCTTAGGTAGCTTTGAATGAAATGATGAAACATGACTAATTTGTTTGCGGCTAAAATTTCAGCTTGCTGTGTTGGTCTAAGCTTTCTTTTAATTAGCTCTCATTATGGAAATGAAAAGAATTTCTCATTGTTAGCAACAGCTTGGCAGAGTAAGCCACAAGTTATTTCTTGGGACTTGTATTGACAAATGTTCTATGCCAAGAGCAGATCAGGAAAGCGAGTAGACAAGGAACATGAATCTAAATTAGTAGGAGTAGTAAGTAACATCATTTTAAATAAATGATCATATGCGGTATATGTATGACATGTACTAGGCCGCCACCAGTTACTTTTACAAGTTTTGGAGCTAAAGTATATTATTTTTCATCAACAGATGTCATTAAGTTTACTCCATATATTTATGTTAAGCTATTTCCTTGACTCTCATAATAACTATGTGTCGTGATAACTATTTATTTTATAATGCTGAGCAATTAAATTTACCAGGCCACAGAAAGTGCCATAGCAAGCGAAACCTTTTCTCTCCACATATTTACATCTTTACGCATACGTTATCTTAACAAAGCATCTACCATGTCCATATAAACTGTAAAATGTCCATTTATTGATTTTATAAAGAAATTAGCTGAAAAAGACACATTCTTTTTAATGTGTGTATTCTTTTATTATGATATGATATTCAACCATATCTGGACTTCCTATTTTCTTGCAAATAGATCCCCAAGCAAAAGATTTGGATAAAGCCTCACACACTGGGCCACACTAACTAGGCATCTGTGCATTCATAACCAGTCTCGCTCACATGGACAGACGTCTGATGGCCAAAGCCTACATATAGTTTTCCCAATCAAGCGTATGGTAATTCACAGCAGTATGGAAATCTATTTGAAGCAGTATGGAAGCTATCCCCAAATAATTCTAGAAATCATCTTTAATACTTTAATTACCAGAAAAGTTTTTCATGTTCATTGACAGATATAAAACAAATAAAAAATAAAAAAAAATAACCAAAGCCTCAAGAATATTAGAATACTAAAATATAATTTATTAGAATCTCAATATACAATACACGCTCCATAATAGGGCTTTATTTTCTCTCATAATGTGTCTCTACATATTTGAGCTCCATATGCCCCCATAATATGCTATATATGCCCCCACAATAGCATAATAGGGCTATATATGCCCTCATAATGGGCTCTAAAATTCTTTCCATAATATAGCTCTATATGTCTCTCCATGATAAGGCTCTGTATTCCTCTTATAATAAAAATTTATATTCCCCATAAAAACTACAACTGCCTCCACCTTTTAACTTTTATCTTTTGATATTATTCTTCTCAGCTGTGATGGCGTTTTCACACATCAGAAAGTAAGCAAAACACAACAGAGATTCTTTCTTTCAGCAGCTTACAGGCAATGTATGCAGTCACTAACACAGCTTCATTGCCTGGACAACTGCCACTGAATGTAATCAGCAGCAGCAACAGGTCAGGCAATGTCTAAAGCTCTTCTTCAAGCTATCGCTCTCTTATTGCACCGTAGCCGCATGATGTGTTCTGAAATCCTAGCAATTTACACGTGTGCCCTGCTGAAATAGGTCTTGAGTCAGATCCAGACTCCAGACAATAGCTTTGAAAACATTGGATAATACCAAAAACATGACAGTCACTAATCACACATAAAAACGTAAAATAGTTAACTAAGTGATAAGACAGTGAGCTTACTGACATGTGTTCTTCACCATCAGCGGAAATCAGAAAACTTACAGAATCGTGAGGCTGGATCCAGAATAAAGGGTATATCTCACAAGTTAGTTTTCGTTGTGAAATCTAACGTTATTCTAAATTTTGTACGCAGTAATGTGGGTACTTCCCCAATCATTCCTGCAAGTGGAATTGATTTCTGTGCCCAGGACCCTATCTAATGTATTCTACAGACAGTTCAGGCAGAACCCAGTAAGCGGGGTAAGCATGGCAGGAGGGCGTCATGCCAGAGAGGCACTTTCCTCCCGCCACGATCTCCCGCTGCCGCTGGTCACGTCGGCAGGAAAAAAATGCACTTACTTATATTGCGGCGCCAGCGCTTTCCGTCCTGGTTCCTCCCTGCTCCTCCCTTCTCACTCACATCACGCCCGACGTTTAGTGAGGAGCCAGCAGAGAGGAGAAAGGACGGAAGGAGAGCGCTGGCGCCGCAATATAAGTAAGAGCATTTTTTTTTCTGGCATGGTGATGTTTTTTTTAAAGGGGGTACAATGGATACTGGGTGCTGGATACACATGAAGGGGGGTGCTGGATACACATGATAGGGGTGCAGGATACACATGATGGGGGGTGCTGGATACACATGAAGGAAGTGCAGGATACACATGAAGGGGGGAGCTGGATACACATGATGGGGGTGCAGGATACACATGATGGGAGGTGCAGGATACACATGAAGGGGGGTGCTGGATACACATGAAGTTGGGTGCTGGATACACATGATAGGGGTGCAGGATACACATGATGGGGGGTGCTGGATACACATGAAGGAAGTGCAGGATACACATGAAGGGGGGAGCTGGATACACATGATGGGGGTGCAGGATACACATGATGGGAGGTGCAGGATACACATGAAGGGGGGTGCTGGATACACATGAAGTTGGGTGCTGGATACACATGATAGGGGTGCAGGATACACATGATGGGGGGTGCTGGATACACATGAAGGAAGTGCAGGATACACATGAAGGGGGGAGCTGGATACACATGATGGGGGTGCAGGATACACATGATGGGAGGTGCAGGATACACATGAAGGGGGGTGCTGGATACACATGAAGTTGGGTGCTGGATACACATGATAGGGGTGCAGGATACACATGATGGGGGGTGCTGGATACACATGAAGGAAGTGCAGGATACACATGAAGGGGGGAGCTGGATACACATGATGGGGGTGCAGGATACACATGATGGGAGGTGCAGGATACACATGAAGGGGGGTGCTGGATACACATGAAGTTGGGTGCTGGATACACATGATAGGGGACATCAGTGGTGTACTGGGTGCTGGATACACATAATAGTGGGTGCTGGAGAGACATGATGGGGGATAATAGGTGCTGGATACACATGATGGGGGATACTGGGAGCTTGAGAGACATGATGGGGGATAATAGGTGCTGGATGCATATGATGGGGAATACTGGGAGCTGGAGAGACATGATGGTTATACTGGGTGCTGGATACACATGATGGCAGATATTGGGTGCTAAATACACATGATGGCGGATGCTGGGTGAGGATACACATGATGGGGATACTGGGTGCTGGAGAGACAGGATGGGATAAATATAGATATGTATAGTGGAGACTAGGACACTATTGTACAGTGGTCACTATGATTTGCTTTGTTTTATTGTGGTTACAATTGTGTTGTATGGTGAAGCCTACTATAATCTAGAATGGTCACTGGTGTCAATTTTAAATTGTTAAACAGAAGGGCTCAAAATTAAAGTTCGCAGGGGGGCACCGAACACCTAGCACCGGCCCTGTCTACACGCATCTCTATATGAATGGAGGAATGGACAAGACCCCTGCATGTTTTCCGTACGTGTGGGGGGTCTGTCCGTCCAACAGAGAGGGGAGTGCATGCCCTTCTGTCACTCCCCTCTCTTATTACGGCTAATCCGGCCCGGAATACTGAATTGTGCATAAGGACTTAACCAAACCCTTACTGTTCAATTTAAATACCTATGTCCATCTACCATGCGCATCTCATGCACATGATAAGTGGACTTGCACAGAATGTAGCATCGGACGGCTGTGTTCTGATGCAAAATTCTTGGTAATGCAATTTTCTTAAGTCTCTATACAGCCCATGATGAGAACATGCAAACACAATATAAGAACAGAGAGATTTGGACTAATTTAATTCATAACAATTCGTTAGATTTGTAGACCAAAACAAATTATTTAATATTATCTTCCCAATTCAGATAAATTTGAAGGCAAACTTTATCATTGTTATTTTTGGTAATACATAAGTCCATACTTCTGCTGTTTAATCAATATTCTTACTGATATGTGTGTCTAGGATTTCCAACATGCTAAAATCATGAATCTAGCTCTCCGTTATATATAAACAACCCGTCCAGGAAGAATGTGGACTTTATTGATCAAAGAAAAGGTCGGCTTTCCTGCAATCTCCTCCACTGTCTGTAAAAGTATATACACAGTCTAACTTTTCAAACAAATGTCAAAGCAGAGTAAGAAGAGAGATGAAGGAAGTTCCTTTTTTGCCGAACTTCAAAAATGACTATGACCCTGGTACAGGGAAGCTAAGGCTATAGGTTTAGTAGAGAAAAAAACTTATGACATTCAAAAAGAAAAATTGCTTTATCTTCACAACCTCTGTCTGGGTTTAACATGTCCTCACCTTTTTATGGCAATACTCATCAGATACTGTCTGATATAATGTTGTTATGTTGAGAAGAGATCAAATGTTAACAAAATAATAACAATGTATTTGTTTATATTAAATTTAATTTATGGGATATTAAGTAACTCTACATTTAAAATAAAAATTAAATAAAGTTAGCAAAACACATGTTGTGCTGCCCACATCAAACAATATCAAACAAACCGATAGCGAGAGCAGTGACGCAAGCTGGGATGATATATATTGAAGAAAATTTAATTTGACTTTATTCTATCACTGTTGTTTCTGTATTTTTCATTTTATCGTTTCTGTCTCACTCTGAACTTTTCTCCTTTTTTTTTCATTGTTTGGATAGTATTTCATTTGCTTTTGCATTATGCACATACATGCTTGATGTATCATTGGTTCGGTTCGCCGGTTTGAAACACAGTTGACAGATAATTTTCTGCAAAAAATCTGCCTAATTAGAAAGTTGTTATAATTAATGGTTAAGTATGTCAAATGTATTTTTCATACATTTTTCCATTTATTGGCTATCTGACAACAAGTGCAACACCCGACAGAAGACCTGTCACAGTCCCGATACACCGGACAGATTAGTATATAAGGGGAGCTTAGGGTTAGTCTGCGGGGAGGGGATACAAGATAGAAGGGGAGCCTTAGGCATAGACTGTGGGGAGAGGATAGATTGGAAAAGGGGAGACTTAAGGTTAGGATGCAGGGTTGCAAGGTTAGGTTTAGGCTGCAATAAAGGGAGCCTTAGATTTAGGCTGCAGTGAAGAGAGTCTTAGGGTTAGGCTATGGGGAACAAAGTTTTAGGGTTAGACTGAAAGATAGGGAGTCTTATGGTTAGGCTACAGGTAAGGGAGTCCTAGGGTTATGCTGCATGAAGGGGATGTGTCAGAGAAGGGGAAGGTTAGGATCAGGCTGCAGGGAAGAGAGGGTTAGAGTAATGGAAGGGGAGCGTTAGGGTGAGAATTAGGATAAGGATTGGTTTTAGAGAAATAATCACCACTGGGGTTTCGTGCTGGGGATGTTCGATTTCCTGACTCTGGCGGGCAGGAATAATCACTGGTGGTAGGGCATCGGAAATGGCTGGTAGAAAATGACCCTTTCGCAAAAGGGCCGTTCTCACCTCCGAAGCACACTCTTGTACCATCTATGGCAGCCCAATATAAGTAGCCATGGTGGAGCAAAGGGCACCAATAGGCAGGTCACTGATGAGCCTACATGACCGAAATAGCCACTCTGACTCTTGTGGACATATCAGTATCAGCTGTCAGCTCCTCTTCCTGCCAGCTCCACTGGATGCCGACATGAGCAGAAATTTTAGTCATGCTCTCATTGGTAAAATTTAAATGTATCTTTATTCCAGTAAACTGTTTTAAAGTTACATTGTATTGTATCTTCTGAAGGATCTCACTGCAGGGGTATTGATGCATGTAGCGGTGACTAATTGCACTGTTTTTTCCTTTTTCCTTTACATGATTGTGATGGGACAAGTCATGCTCAAGAGTTGCTAGGCATGAAGTACCCTCAGGATCTGCGTTAATACAGCTATTACTTTGGAACACTAACAGCTTTTGGCTACATATCAGGATCTCCATCAGAATTCCCAGACCTGTATGCCGCTCTCATGCTCTCATTGGTATCGCTGGCCACCAGTTCATAACCAGCGTTAATTAGAGGTTGCCATTTGCAAACGTGGCCCATGTCAAGCTTCAGGGGGGAAGAAGGGGGTGAACCACTGGAAGGATATTACATTTTCACCCCCCACAGCTCAAACATATTCTGATGTCCCTGGTTAAACTAACATAAATATACTGACAAGTTTAAGATAAAACAAGTTTAGCACTAAAGTTCTTTTTAATAAGGGTTTTATTACAGTGTGCTGAAATAGAAAGTAAGTATTTTTAGCAGTTTGATTCTAAATGCTAAATTAAATTAAAATAAGGAAAATCATTTTATTTTATAATATTTACACTGCATAGAAGATACAGATATACATCTGTATAGTTGTGTTTGCCATAGGACACTACAAGTGTCATGGTGAAAATATTTAGGAATCTTATGAGAGGTATTAGCCTTAGTATATTCATACCATGAAAACAAAGTTTAAGAATGTACTTATGTCACGGACGAAAGCAATAGTAAATTGGGAGAAGTGCCTGCCTTGTCATCTGTAATATGTCCACAAATTGAATAGTTAATCTATTCACTAGATATCTGATGTGATGGCTCAATGGTCTAAAGCCTTATTTTATATTGCAGAAAGGGGGGACCCTGCTATCTAATTTAAAATCTTAAATGTAACAAATGAAATGGTAAACAGATACTAAACGGTTTATTTCCTCCTTTAGGCTTTGTGGAGAGACTCCATTATTCAGCTTGCTCCAAGACCAGAAATTTGAACTTACATTTCAGAATGCAGAGGGATATTAAAGAAAATTATACTGTAGGCTACAGTGGATCCAAACGGTGTGTGGCTTTGGAAATGGTTGCTTGCCAAACTTGATATAGTATACTTTAAAAGTATATAGAATTTAGGGGAAATAAAAGTCCACAAAGAACAAATATCAATGTGCTGATTGTTTCATGGTATGATACACAGCCAATGTATTTGATCTATGCCAATTTGCTACAGGACCAGGGTTGCTAAGAAGAATTCTGGGCCCCTGTACAGTAAAATCTTACCTTGCGTTACGAGCTGCTGCAAAAAGCCTCTCTCCTTCGGCAGGCTGTTGCTAGTGCTAGGCAGCTAGGACCTGTTGGTGTCATGGGCTATAGTTACAGCCAGGGTGCTGTGGGCTATGGTTAACCAGCCCTGCAGTCTCACTGTGTATTTGTGACAGGTCCCACATTCTGTTTGTCAGCCTTGATCCAGCCATTCTGCCTGGAAGGCTGGTCTGCCTCTTCAGCACTGATGGCTGAATGTGGCTTTATATAGCCAGCAGGGAGATCTCTCCCTTGCCGGTTAATTGGTTTGGCTTTCGACCTTTACATTTGGAATACATTGCCTTATGTGATTTAGCAGGGATCTTACGTGTTTTAATCCTCTCTTGCTGTTTGTCTCAGTTTTCACTATTCTTTGTATGTCTGGCTTACTGGTAACCTTGCCTGGACCTCACCTGGTCCACCACCTCATTTCTTACCCATTGCCTTGCTTTCATCTTATCCTTGTTCCTCATGTTCTGATACTCCTGCCTTGTTTTATTCTCTGTTGTTCTGTTTCTCTCATTTCTTGTTCCTGTTATCCATGCTCATTTCCTTGCTTCCTGTCCCAGTCCTGTATTCACCAGTACCTATCCTAGTCCTATCGGCTGTGTTCTGGACATGATCTTTGTCTGTGTCTCAGTGATCTGCCATGAATTATCATGTTGAGTTCTGGTTTTCCGCAGGTCCTGGATCTGTTCTCCCCGTTTCCTGCTTTGTTACTGATCATCCTGTGAAATTGAATATACCACTGTATTCATGGGTTTATTTACAAGACCTATCCTCTGAAAATTATTATTATTCCCAGAACATAGACGCCAAATGTTCTGATGTACAATATGCTATGAAACAGCAAACATATTTATTTTGTGGCATGAAAAACTATCTTTAAGCTTGATGCTGTATTTTTTATATATCAATAACCTGACAAATATTTATGTCTTTGTAATGTTTCACTCACATGCTGTTTCTGGTGACACACTCATCAAATGTTTGTTGTCTGCAATAATTTGGTATACACAGTCGCATGATCTCAATCAGTTACACTCTCCGGTACGAAAGTCCCATTTTCGAATACTTACCGCTTTCGTCTTTTTTTTAGTGAATGGGTGAGTATGCCGTACTTTACCCATCCTTCCGCCGTCTGCGAAATCCCTCTGCCGCACCTCTGTCGCTATTCACTGGACCAGGAACAGGTGAGTAACCTATCTGTACGGGTTAGGGTCAGGCTGCTGGGGAGGGAAGGTTAGGGTCAGGCTACAGGGGAGGGAGGGTTAGGGTCAGGCTGTGGTAGATGGAGGGTTGGGGTCAG
>WWET01003945.1:127988-141323 GCA_011038615.1 Limnodynastes dumerilii | reverse complement strand
TGGGTTTGGTTTAATTTGGTTTACAATAGACAATCAGTTCCAAATATTTAGAGGAAAAAAAATTCAATTACGTGGCACACACATTCACAATTCTTAACCTAAATAAATAGTTGTGACTGTTTTAGACCATAGCTTATTAATACTAACTGGGTTTAATTTGGTTTACAATAGACAATCAGTTCCAAATATTTAGAGGAAAAAAAATTCAATTACGTGGCACACACATTCAAAATACAATTCTTAAAGGAAGTATGACCCGGTGACCTCAATTTCCTGCCACCCCTTCCTCTCAAGCTAAACTAGTTCAATCCATTGCTGCACCAAATCTAATCACTGAACAAAACAATCTGTAAATAAGTGTGTTTAATATAAAATGTATAATTCTGGTCCTTAAAAATTTCCTTTATAAACATGAATTATTATTATTATAGTTGTGGTTAGTGGAATTAAACTTTAAATTAATAACGCAGGTGGACAAATATGGGGCCTGGCTGTACATATGAAGCGTATTTTTTTACTCTAGAGACTTGTCTGTTTCTCTAGTCCCACAACTGAACCTAGGGAGTTGCAATCCATACAACCCAAACCGCATGTACACCTATTACTAATGTTTATACTCCCAATCCTATATGTAATTTGCTTTCATCCTTTCTGGAGAGCTGTATTTTTCTGCAGGCACATGAAATAAAGCCTTGCTCCAGTCTACTATTTATTTATTTAGTGTTCTCATACTGCAGCACTTTACAAATGAAAATAAAAACTACATTAATAGATTGACAAAGAGGGAAGAGGGCTCGCATAGACACAAAAAGGCCTACAAGCATAGCAGCCTGAATGGTTACTGATCATTTCTGGTTTTCACCTCAACAATTATTCAGGGGTGATCCCTATATGAAAAGAAAAATGTAGAGCGCTTCACAGGAAGCTGTTGATGCTTAGGCTGTTGATCAGACAGACTAAGCATTAAGTCATGGTTGAACCTTGCTAATTTTATGTATGTGATTGTCAGTCCATTTTATGTAATACTTTACTTTATGTTTTAATATTTGGTATATTATTAATAAAATAGTAAACCTGTGAAGCGCTCTACATTTTTCTTTTCAGTTTTTGATATTTTTGGGGAACTTATCCTCCCAGTTAGAGCTGCTGCTCAGGTTTCCACTATTGTATTCTCTGATAGACCTGAAGTACCACAGCACTCCAATAGATTGGTGTTCCCTATATCCCTCTCCCTCATAGTCTCTACAGCTCTGTTGCCTCTATACCCCTCTCTCACCACTGTTCCCTCTATACCCCTCTCTCCCCATGCTCCCTATATACCACTCTCTACCGACTACTCCCTCTCTACCCCTCTATTCACACTGCTCCCTATATATCACTCTCTTCATATTGTTCCCTCTATACCCCTCTTCCCCTCTTTCTTCACTGCATCCTTTATAGCGTTCACGCCCCATTGTCCCCTATATCCCTCCTCTCCCCGCTGTTTCCTGTATTCCTTTCCCTAACCATTCCCTCTATACCCCCTCTAATAATAATAATAATATACTCCCTCTTCCAACTATTCCATATAAAAGCCCCTCTCCCCACTGTTTCCTCTGTACTTCTCAATTACCACTATTCCCCATATACTCCTCACTCACCGCTGTTCCTTCTATACCTATCTCTCACCACTGTTCCCTCTTGTCTTATCTCTCACCACTGTTCCCACTATCCCCTTCTCTCCTCACAGTTCCTTCTACACTACTATTTCACCACTGTTCCCTCTATACTCCTCTCTCACCACTGTTCCCTCTATATTCCTCTCACCACTGTTCCCTCTATATTTCTCTCACCACTGTTCCCTCTATACTCCTCTCTCACCACTGTTTTCTCTATATTCCTCTCCCACCACTGTTCCCTCTATACTCCTCTCTCACCACTGTAATTTCTATACCTATCTCTCACCACTGTTCCCTCTATACTTCTCTCTCACCACTGTTACTTCTACACCTGTCTATCACCACTGTTCTCTCTGTACTTCTCATTCATCACTGTTCCCTCTTTCACCATTTTTTCCCTATATGCCCATCTCACCATTGTTCCCTATAAACCTCTCTCTTTGCACTGCACCCTCTATACCCCTTACTTCCCACAGTTCACTTTATACCCACCCCTCCCCACAGCACTCTCTATATCCCTCTCTCACCACTGTTTCCCCTATACCCCTCTCTCACCACTGTTCCTTCTATACCCCTCTCTCACTACTGTTTCCCTATACCCCTTTCTCACCACTGTTTCCTCTATACCCCTCTCTCACCACTGTTTCCCCTATACCCCTCTCTCACCACTGTTTACCCTATACCCCTCTCTCACCACTGTTTACCCTATACCCCTCTCTTATCACTGTTCTCTCTTTCCCCTTCTCTCATCACTTTTTTCTCTCTATACTCCTCTCTCACCACTATTCCCTATATGCCCATCTCCCCACTGCTCCCTCTATACCACTCTCACTGTTCCCATTGTTCCCTATAAACTTCTCTCTTCCCACTGCAACATTTATATATCTTACTCCCCACAGTTCCCTTTATACCCACCTCTCCCAACAGCGCCCTCTATACCCATCTCTCCCCACTGTTCCCTCTATGTCTCCTCCCCCACTGTTCCTTTTATACACCCTCCACCTTACTGCACCCTTTATACCCTTCTTTTCCCACTGTTCACTCTATAACCCTTCTCAGCTTTAGCTGCCAGTGAGAGGAGAAGACAATGATACTGTTGTTTCTGCATCACTAAAACTAGTGTGTGCGTGTCTGAAGTCCCAGTTCTTGGTTATATAGCCACATCTGTGCAGCGATCACCCCATTTTCCCCCTAAACCCATCCCTGCAACTATTACCTACTTGAGTGGACTGGGGTACCCACAAATTACTGAGATGCTGATCTTGAATCCAAATGTCCCTTTTTGTCACTGTATATACAGTTTGTGAATATACAGCACCATATACGTGCAGGGCCGTCTTTTCCACTGGGCAGTTTGGGCTAGCGCACAAGGGCCCCCACACATCAAGGGGCCCTTCAGCAAAGCCCAGCACTAGCCCAAACTTCCCAGTGAAAAAAACGGCTCTGTCTATTGCTTTCCCCTCCTGCAGCTTCTGTATAGACCAGGGGTTCTCAACCCGTGGTAAGCATGGGCTTCGGGTCCAGTAGCTAGGAGATCTGCACAGGTCAGGGCAGAAGTGTGCATATTGCATCTGTCTGCAGCTACATTCCTTGCAGGCAGGATCAGCACATCACAGACAGGCTCTACAGGCACGGAGCTGAGGGGGCGGAGCTTCCTGCTACAGAAAAAGAAGAGCCATGAAGATAAATGAAGTGGAGGAGGCTGTGTTATGCTGCAGATGCTGGAGCAGGTAAGTAAGGATAAAATGGTGTGACTAGAAGTAATGTGGGAAGAGAGAGATACCAGAAGGGGGGAAATGTGTAATGTAGGCAGAGGGATATAACAGGAGGGGGTAATGTGCAATATGTAGTGTGGAGAGGGATATAACAGAAGAGGGTAATGTGCAATATATAGTTTAGAGAGGGATATAACAGAAGGGGTAATGTGCAATATGTAGTGTGGAGAGGGATATAACAGAAGGGGGTAATGTGCAATATGTAGTGTGGAGAGGGATATAACAGAAGGGGGTAATGTGCAATATATACAGTAGCGTAGAGAGGGATATAACAGAAGGGGGTAATGTGCAATATGTAGTGTAGAGAGGGATATAACAGAAGGGGGTAATATGTAATATATAGTGTAGAGAGTGACATGATTTGGAAATGCTGGGGGGCTGGAGACACATAGGGACACTGGGAGCTAGATAGATAATGGGGGACTGGAGTGACATGATTTGGGAATACTGGGGGACATTTTTATTCCTGTGAATATGTGGGTAGGGGCCCCTGTGCATTGCTTTGCCCAGGGCGTAGAATTCTGTTAAGACAGCCCTGTATACGTGCATATTCTGTCTACAACTTGTCCCGAGCAGAGTCAATATAACCACAAAAGAAAGAGTGCTCGTATAAGTATTATGCCCAGTTCTGTCCATATAAACTCTGAAAACAGAAGTATCTACTTACTCATAACGATGAACATACACATTTTATATTCTCTCCATATCCTCATATCAGTCCCAATTTAGAAATTGAAAATAAGAGAGGAAAGTTACTCCTGGGTTAAACTATGTTGACTGCAGGGGAGTCATATTTCATCTGTTGCAAACAGTATTAGAGTTGAGAGGTGATGTTTCCTATCCCAAGTCTAAATAACAGTGTGATAGTAAAGCTGGTCAGTATCTGTGTGCAGTAAGCAATTCAAAGATATATCCCTGCATGCAAAGATTACAATGAACTTGACTCCACCTGCAATCAACATGGTTTAGTCCAGGAGTAACTTTCCTCTCTTATTTTCAAACTCTGAATCAGGTCCATCATGGTAGACTTCGCTTGTGGGAGCTACACACATGCCCCACTGTAGCATAAATGCTTAATGAGCCATGTGACAGAATTGAGTGTGGTTCGCTGGTACGATGGTATTGCAGCTGGATGCCGACAGATAGAAACTGCCAGAGATCAAAAAAGGGATCCGCCAAAAGGTAAGTGTTTAAGTGTAAGTGTTTCTTCACCCTTTCCTAAACCTAACCCTCTCTTTCCCGAAGCCTAACCCTAACATTCCCATTCTTCAGTCCTAACCTTCCATGTCCAACAGCCTAACCCTAACCTTCCCCTTCTTCAGCCCTAACCCTAATCCTTCATACTCAAGAGCCTAACAACGCATGCCCCACAGCCAATCCCTAACCTTTTACCCACCGCAGCCTAACCCTAACCCATCGCAACCACTGCAGCCTGTAACTATTGGGAATGGGGAAATATTTTCCTATTCCCAATAGCAAATTTCTTTTTTTCAAAGCTTTTCCAACAATGGGACAGTCTCCATACAGCTGGCAGCTGTACCAGGTTTAAAATATGGCCACTCGGACCGGCAACCGCATTCTGACCGGATCTATGCTTTGATTGGACTGAAATGAAACGAAACAACCAAAAAGTTATTTTTGCATTTTTTACATTCTGTCCCAAAAGGTTAAAAAAATGTCTTAATACAACAAAAATAAATATAAATAAAAATGGAACTATGACCTTGGTAGATCACAGAAAACACGAAAGCACCGCTACACAACCTGCAGATAATAAGGGCCCTCTGAATTCCCCGCCTTATATGAATTGTATACATAATACATAATGTCACAGCTAAGGTATTTCTTTTCTTATATGCATTTTGGTGCATTTAGTTGGACAGATGCAATTATATAACATCTCACAGTGATTTTTCAAACCCAGTCAAAATGAAAAGAATAAAATAACAACAATTCTCATTTATTTCCCATGGGGTGAAGGTATTGTCTTACACTTATTGGCTCTTATAAGAAATCTTCCCTTGTGGATATTGCTGTATTTTGTCCAAAAGCCCTCTGTTACTGGGAAGAGGGTCTTTGAATGTAAATGTCAAGCTACTGCAAGCAAATAAACCTGTATTTTCTTTTGTTAAATCAAATTAAATGTGTGGGTTATTTGCTGGGCACTGATTAAAGTTATAAAAAGTTTTTCTTCCTCAGGAATTGCATGAATTCCTCTAGAGAAAGATAGGATTTACAGGGCATATCACCTGCTTCCTCTCCCCCTCCAGCTGTTTCCGTTTACCTCTTCTGGAGTCATTGCCATTTATTATTTTCCCTTATTGACAGAAAATCGCAAATGCTCTACCATCGCCATGTTCTCTGAATGCAGGGAAGCTTTATGGGATTGAAGCATATAGTCTCCCAGACTGCATGCAAAATGACAGCATTGCATGTCTTTCTTTTAAACACGTCATGCATTGTGCTTCTTGTTTTCTTGTTTTTATTGTATGTGTCTGGCATTTTGGCAACAAAGGTCAAATCTATGTAAAGGGACATGTGTATGTCATATGGATCCATGCTGGGTGTGTTTGCCAGTCCAATGTCTCTATTTTAGACACATTTGGTTTCCGACTGCTGAATTTCGAAAGCGGTTTGCTACTGCTGCAAATTCAGTAGAACTGGATCCAGGGACGTATCAAGACGGGAATCCCGCTTCTCCGAAACATAAGATTTGTCCCTAACCTAAACGATTTTTCTAATTCTCACCCTCCCCTATTACCCTAACCTTAACCTTCCATCTCCCGCAACCTTACCTTAACCTTCCCCTTCTATTACCCTAACCTTGACCCTCCATCTCCTGCAACCTTACATTAACCTTCCCCTTCTATTACCCTAACCTTAACCCTCCATCTTCTGCAACCTTACATTAACCTTCCTCTTCTATTACCCTAACCTTAACCCTCCATCTCCCGCAACCTTACCTTAAACTTCCCCTTCTATTAACCTAACCTTAACCCTCCATCTCTCATAAACTAAACCTAACTTTTCCCTTCTATTACCCTAACCTTAACCCTCCATCTCCCGCAACCTTACCTTAACCTTCCCCTTCTATTAACCTAACCTTAACCCTCCATCTCTCATAAACTAAACCTAACCTTTTCCTTCTATTACCCTAACCTTAACTCTCCATCTCCCGCAGCCTAACCCTAACCTTAACCCTCCATGTCCCACAGTCTAACCCTAAGCCTCCATCTCCTGCAGTCTAACCCTAACTCTTCCTCTCTCGCAGTCTTATGCTAACCTAAACCCTTCATGGCCTGCAGCCTTACCCTAAGTTTATAGATCCAGCAGCTATGGTGCCGCAGGCTGTTCACGTTCGCCCCCTGGTGTGTGTCCCTGCAACCCGTTCTTGGTTCTCTCCATTTCTAAGTATTTTGAACATGATCCAGCCGCAAATCAGCTGACAGCTGTAGCATGTTCCAAATTCATCAACTGCAACCCATGCAAGCTAAACATTCAACCATCATCCATGCTGTCATCCTGTTGTTACAGAATATATATGCCCCTATAATTTCCAGATTCCATCAGTGAAATTACCATTGGCTGTATGGAGGTGGGGAGGCCTCCTAGGGAACCAGGGTAAAAAGGGGTGCGTGTAATTTGGTACTCAAGTCAGTATATATGCATTACCAATATCCCAGTCCAGTCATGCAGCTATTTCTTTAGCCCTTGGTTGGTGCACTTCTTGGCCCTGATTCAAACCTAAGAAGCTCCAGCTTCTATGTACCAGTTAGGTATGTAGATTGCCTCCGTGCAGTCTTTAAAGTAGTTTAGGAAGAAAGAGGCGTGCTAATGCCGCCTTGGGGAGTGATTAGTTAGAGGGGGAGGTTTGCACAAGTCACCTGAATGTGTGTCTATTTCCTCAAAAGAAATTAATTTGTTTTCCACATGTGTTAATGCTAAAACCAGCTTTACAGTTGTAAGCACAATCCTAAGACTTTGCGTATGAGCTTCTGGATTAGGCTTCGCTTTGAAAACCAGTTCCTTACTGAGGAGAGAAACTCTCCACTTGCTATAAGTTACGCTCTCTGGGTATCTAAACAGGAATAGCACCAGGAATCAATCAATCTTTCTCTCTCTCTCTCCCTATCTCCCCTTCTCCCTCTTTCTCCCCCTCTAATTAGGACCACTGTCCTGCAGTCCTTCTGTATGTCATTGTTACTGTCTCCTTATAATGGTTGAAAAGCCTGCTCACAGGGGCAGAGCAATGTAGCTTAATCTGCACCTACTGAATCTCTGCTTTGCCCCTTGGTCTCTCTGTCTCTCCTTTCTCTCTCTCTCCTTTCTCTCTCTCTCTTCTCTCTCTCTTCCATAAGCGTTACTGTAACATATCTTGAATCCCATTATCGCTGTAATATATGAATGTGTAAATCTAGAAGAGATTCACAGTTCTTTCACACCATGACCGCAGTCTCGTCTAGAGTCACACATATACACTCACCTCTCTGGGTGGAATCTGTAAACCCAGCTAATTGTATACTCTATACATCTGACTGCTACAATAATAAACACTTATCATTGTCACTTACTAAAACCTTCTCTAGTGTTCAGAGTTGCAGACCTGGAATCTCAGCTTGGCATATCCTTCATGAAAGGCATGTTGCTATAATGTACTGTATATACAATTATACATATTCATAATTCTACACAACAGCTTCTCTGTGATCATTGCAGATGTCTCTCACCCTCGACATAATACTAATGGAAGAACGGAATCACTCTTAAGTGTGAAATAAGTATGTATGGATAAACATGTGTCTGCACCTACCTGTCCGGTCCATTCCCCCGACACCTTCCCACCCCCCGTTTTTATGTGCCTAACCTACAAGTGACATAGGCTACCTTATCTTTCCGTCAGCATGCCTCCCCTACCCACTTTTCCTAACTTCCTATGGAAGCCTTCCTACGTAAGTTGCCGTGATCTTTAAAGACCGCACACAGTCACTCTACATACGTAGACAACGTAAAAAATCTACTGCAGTAGGTTAAAACTAAAAAATACACACCTAAGAGGCTGTGGCATCTTAAGTGTGAATCCAGTCAAGAAACCTTAATTCTACAGATTAAATAACTGACTCTTCTGATTTTCTATAAGGGTGGTATGATTTTCAGATGATCCAGTAATAAAGGGCCTGATCCAGACCTACGCCGATGCGCTGTGCTTACTAAAGCACGGCGTATCAGCGTTCACTTTCCCCAACACTCCCCCTGTGCGGGCGTTTGGCCCCTTACGCCGGCTGAAGGCTACCCTAACTTCAGCCGGCATAAGGAAGGGGCCATACGCTCGCACAGGAGCTTATGGCCGCCTAGCCCGCCCTCCCACCCTCATTAAACTAGCTCCCCCCGCCCACCTACACTAACCTGAACGTAGGGACGCTGAGGGACGTCTCCTCTAGCGTCCCTACGGCGCTGATACAGACGCCCGATCCACGATCGGGCGTTGCCGTAGCGACGCCGGGCAACATCTTCCCGGCGCATGCGCAGATTGGCTTTTCAGCCGATCTTACGCTTACGCCCGCCGTCCTAGCGGCGGCAGGTGTAGGTCTGGATCAGGCCCAAAGTGTGTTTGACTATAAGCAACTGACTCAAATAATGTCCTTTTGGAATGGTAGATGTACGTGCGTGCTCACATTTTCACGCATGGCTTTTTCATGTTGCCTTAGTTTTGTTAAATACCTAAAAACAGTATAAGAAATGTATTATGAATTATATGTGCCCAATAGGGTGAATTAGGGTATTATGGTAGCCAGAAGTTGGGGGAGGAGTTAGAGGTCACCTCCCCTTTGCTGCCGTGATTGCAGTGATTGCATTTCCCCCATAGAATGTAAGGACTTGAGATCGGATTTTAATGCAGTCAGAGGACCATATTCAGAGATCCGTGTACAGATCTGTCTGCAAATATACGCATACACGGTGCAGGCCAAACCCAGTAACACCCATGACACTCCCCTCTCTCGGCCGTGCTCTCAGAGACTTACCTGTCTCATCTGTAACTTTCCGTATGCAGTCCAGTGCGTATATGTCCTCCGTCTGTGCGTATCTTGATAATCGCGCCACTTTCCTTCATTTAAATTCCCCCCTGCCCATTTTTATTTAAATTCTCCCATGCGTATATTTTTATGTCGCAGTTCCGGACGTATGAACCAACGTGCGATTCACAAGTCCGTCCGTGAGGCACTTCCGCGCGTAAAGTCTACGTGAACTATAGTTAGTACGCATGCGCAGTTTAAAAGTACCTAAAAATACACATGGAACTGGCCGTGAAAACGGATCTCTGAATACAGCCCAGAATCTCCAAACATTAGATTCAGATAGATCCAGCAGCACTGGGTTACTCAATACACACACCCAAGCATTGGGGTAGATCCAGAACTACGTTTACCATACGTTTATTCGCGTAGCGTATTTTCGTGCACGTAAATTCATTACACTCCCCTCGGCACAACCCTTGAACGTACGTATTTTGTCAAGATACCATTTCCAAACCCTACCTTAACTTTTTCTAACGTAACCGCAGTGATCCGCACACGTACGTATGGGCTAGACGAATTTACGCAGCTAAGCACGCCCATACTGTACACTTTAAATATCACCCCCCGCCTACTTCACGTATTTCACACGTATTTTGGACGCACGTAAAATTGGCACACCCACACGTAAGTATTTACGTGACACATAGGTGAATGGCCCATACGTTCACAATTACGCTACGTTACTGTGCGTATCTTCTATGGTGCGCATGCGCAGTACTTACAAATACGCGATTTTACGTCTCCGCCACGCGTAAATTCGCTCTGAAGCGTTGTTCTGGATCAGGCCCATTGTTACCAGTCACACTTGCACAGATGGTTTTTCTTGTCCCAAGTGTATGGAAAATTCAGCCCCTTTGTCAGAAGTTCATTGCTCGTAAGTCTGGATGGGCTGGAATGCACTTCAGTTGCTACGTGTGTGCGTATAATTGCATATTTAAAAAAACGGATTTCTGAATACGGCCCCATGGCTCTATGTGTGACTCCTCCTATTTAATGCAATACAATACATATATTCTAGTATATGCCACCCCAGACCCCTAATATACCCCATATATAATATAATATTTTCTTTCACAGACCCTTAATATACCTCTCATATATAACAGAGTATATGCCTTCCCAGACCCCAATATACTTTACATATAATACAGTATATGCTATCCTAGATGGCTATTATATTATATATTATATGGTATCCCATTTATATGTAGGGTATATTAAAGGTCTGAAGATGGTACACTTTATACTGTGTACCCTAATACAGGAGTTCCCAACCTCGATCCTCAAGGAGCACTAACACTGCATGTTTTCCAAATCTCCTTGCTGGAACACAGGTGCGTTCATTTCTGACTGACGCTCCACAGGTACTACTCTCTGTTATAGATGTGATTCATTGAAAAGACCTAGAAAATATGGACTGTTTTAGTAATCCCTGAGGACCGAGTTTGGGAATCTGTAAAATAATTTTAAAAAGTGAGAAGTGGCCAAAGGAAATGCATTTTCAGTAAAAGATCCCAAAAGAGACGGGACATTTACACAAACAGGAATTGATATCAGATAAAAAGGGGGTTATAGATGTGTATTATGAATAGAATAATACTTCATTTAAGTTGTTAATTTATAATGACTGGTGACATTTATAGTGTTGCGCAACATACAGATCAGCGTGACAGAGACCTGCTGCAGGGCGCCCCCTTCTGTCAATGCAGCATGCATCTCTGTAGTGTTTCCTGGCAGTCAAGAGACCAGCCAATTAGAATGGGGCAGCAGTTGATAGATGTCAGGCTCTTTAAATAACTGGCATCTCTTATGGTTATAGCATCTAATTGTCTGACACCTTCGTGTTTATTTGGTGTCTCCTTTGGCTACTTCCACCTTGATACTATTCAAAGCACTTTTCCATCTTGTGTCTGTTATTCCCTGTATTCAGCTTCTTGTGCTTTCTCCACACTGCACTGTCACCTCATCTTCTGGCATCCATTGTCCTTGCTGACACCCTCAGTGCTCCTATCTCCTGGCACTCATGTGTGATTTCGTGCCTCACACTCTGGGAATCTCTAAGTGGAGTTCTTGTCTAGAGTCAATGCTATTATTTGGATTATCCCAGCATTTCCTAGGCCTCTCCCTATCTCTGTAACTTAGCTCTCCTTGGAGCCTGTTCTCCATTCCTTACTTGGGGAATTTCCATCATTTTGGTTGTCTGTTCTGTATTTTTTGTCTTTTACAAATTATTTTTAGGCTGCTGTTCATAGGAGAAATGCTGTTAATGGCTGTGACTGGCTAGGAGCCTGCAGCCCTGTCTATCCCCATATTACCACAGGGGCTCTTAGACTCAGTGTCCTGTTAGGCATTTTCATAACAATAATTACCATCCAGTTCCTACAATAGTGATCACTACTTATATGTTCTGTGAAAAAGTCCTTTCCAAGCAGAGCAGTGGTGGTCCTTTTAGGCGTCACTGGTGGCTCTCAGTTTCATCCTGTATGGATGTCAGATTTGGTAGGGTGTGGGTCCCCGCTTAGAATTATTTTGATACGGCCATTTTCTCCCAGCCAGTTTTGAACTGGCTGGGATTTCGATTGCATGTGCCTCGATAAGCAATTGATAGCAATTGATCCACGGAGCACCGAGCTTTCCGAAAAGTAAGGAAAAAAGTACCCCACTCCTTCCTCTAATTATAACCCTAACCCTCCCCTCTCATTACCCTAAACCTAACCTTCCATTCCCCTCAGCCTGACCCTAACCCTCCCTTCCCTGCATCCTGACCCTAACCCACCATCTCTTGCAGCCTGTCCCTAATTCTCCCTTCCCTGCAGCCTGACCCTAACCCACTATCTCCTGCAGCCTGTCCCTAATTCTCCCTTCCCTGCAGCCTGACCTTAACCCTCCCTCTCCCACAGCCTGAACCTAACCCTCCCTCCCCTGTAGCCTGACCCTAACCCTCCCTTCCCCACACCGTCTAGAGGTTACTCACCTTTCCCTGCAGTCCTGCGGTAGCGGCGGCGGCAGGATATCGATGGCGGTTGTGTTTCCGAATCAGAATGGGTTAGTATGGCGATCAGCATACTCACCCATTCTGAAAAAATAAATTCTAAAGTGGTAAGTATTCGAAATAGGGACATCCGAACTTTCAGATGTCCCTATTTCAGAAATCAGAATTTCTAACCGAGGACTGCAACCGAATTTGGTATACCATGTAACATGCTGAATGTATGCATTCTGCATCTAGTTGTCTCTCTTATTTTAGCTTATTACCTCAATAAAGAGTAGTATGTTGTCATTTGAATAAGTAGACTAACTAGAATAATAGTATATATAAGCAAAAACGGGGAGCAGTGAACCACGAGGGTCTCAAACACTAAAATAGGAGCGCAGTAACCTGGGATCGGAATCTACCCAATCCGGTCAATACAAGACAAAGAATGCAAAAATTTCCAGGCTGCGCTAAATCTTAGTGGTGAATAATATTTATTCAGTATACAAACGTTAAAATAAGGTGCAATTAGCACCAATGGGGTTAAGATAATAATAAAAATAGAAGGAAATAAAAGATTGTACCAGTCAAAGCAGTAATAATATAAAACACAGTATACAATGTATACAAGCCGGCAGACGTGTTATCTTAGCAACTTGGCTATGGTGGCCACCATTAATATTACTCATGAGTAGACATAGGATTATATGCATTTGCATGTTTGCATATGCAAATGCATTAAACGCTATTTTTATAGCGTTATTGCATATTTTAGTACTTTTTCATTGACAGTGCTTATTTCAGTAGTTAAATGTGTTAGGCGTGTTGTATTACGCGGGAACAGTGGCGGGCCG
>WWET01003945.1:118766-127833 GCA_011038615.1 Limnodynastes dumerilii | reverse complement strand
TATATTGTCACAAGAATTACAACTGATTATTAATATATATATATATATAAATATATTGTGAAAATAAACGTTAATTCTAATAATAAATAGTATTTTGATTGTGCATATTTTGTGCATATTTTGCCCTTTTTTAGTGCATATTTGCATGCATATTTTGGCATTTTGATAGTGCATATAATCCGATGTCTACTCATGAGATATCTGGCCAGGTAAACTTAGAATGTTTGTCATTGATTATTCCTCCAATGTAATAGTATATATATATATTATAGTAATAATATTTTATATAATATAATATATATCATAATATAATTATTTATTATATTATAGTAATATTATATATAATTTATTATATAATATTTATTATATTATAGTAATATAATATATAATAAAATACCACCTTCTGAAAAGTGATGATGACCCACAAAGCAACTTTGTTTCCTTTACTCGGAGCACTGATTTAAATGAAATGTGTCGCTTCACAGACTTGCTTAATGAGACACAGTACAGATGATTACAACTGGGTATAAATGAGATTTATTTTATGATTTGTTATCATTAAAAACCTTTTAGGGACAGTTATATGTATCTTTGTGTATTATATTGGTTTAAGTTGCTTAACAAATATGGACTTTGACAGATTAAGTCTGTATGTCAGTAATCTTTATGTCAGTCCGGAAGACATACTTCTGGTAAGTTTGACTGTTGCTTTCTACTGAGATTCATTCTTTACACTTATGGAGATCTAGATGAATTGAGAAACAGTACAATACAATAAACCCACACGCATCATGCATAAGGTGGTATTATACAGTTTGAATAATTACTAGATAATACCAGTTACTGATCATGTCATTAAGCAAGCTGAACAACTCTGGGCAGTGGCAAATGCAGGATTTTGAAAGGGGGGTTTCCAATGCATGTAATACATGTGGTATTACACTCTTCCTTTGTTCCCTGTACTGGGAAATTTGTGTATATAGGTGTTCCCCCCCCCCCCCCCCCCCCACTACCGTCCTTCTCTTAAACTCTTTGGTTAATTTAGTTCTTCAATAAATTCCCCACCCCCTTTTCTTCTTTTACAGTGCCTCAACAATGTCAGGACCAGTTAGGACCCGATCTGTGCCAAGGCGCTATGCTGAGGTGCCCGGCAGCACCAACAGCTGTAGTGTTCAGGCAGCGCAGGAGCCATTCCAGGTTCCTTCCACTTTGGATGGCGGTGCCTCCCTCCTCCTCCTGGATGGGTGAGCAGGTAGGGTGCCCCCACAAGTCGCGGGCACCAGCGGCCGCATGGTGACCTATGAGACCGGGTCTGATAGCAGGGCCAGTCAGGGGGCAGATCTACATGTGGCAGCAATTATGAGGGGGATAACCACTCTGCTAGCAACACTGCTGGAGCTTTTCACCTTAGTTCTACTGGTGCCAAAGACAACATGTCAGCCCAGTACTCACCAGCCCATCCAGCAGGACACAACATAGGCAGGTATGGCACAGCTGAGGGGGAGCAAGCAAAGGGGTAAGAGCAGGCTAAAAGTCACCCTCTCTTGATAAGGTACATGACGTGACCAGTGGGGAAATGTCTTTGTTGGAGGGCTCCTCCCCTGATATTATACCTAATACCCCCTCACCTCAATTTGGGTTAAGCTTAGGTTTTGGGGGCCTGGGCAACACTCAATCCGCCACCCATGGTTCCACTTCATTCTCATCTGTTACTGCCCACTCTCTTGGCTGTGCCTTTTTCCCTAGACGTGGCTTCAGCCACGGTGGTGGAGCAGGTGGGTCTGGGCCACAGAGTAAGCAGAGCATACTCTGGCATAAAAAGCAAAAGGCGAGTAGTCTTGGGGAAGGTAGCCAACCCTTTACCCCCCGCCCCACTTCCATTCTTGACCTAGTTCTGTCACTTGTTGGAGTTGTTCCACAAAAAATATTTGGCATTTCATTTAATTCCCTTGAATCATTCAAGTATATGGATTTCCAGCTAGAACAGGGGTTTTTCATTGATTTTCTCTTCTAGGGGATGGCTTACTCTGAGGCATGCCAGTGGGTATTATTCTTGGTGTGATCACTATTTTAGTTGTTCCACAAAAAAATATTTGGCATTTCATTTAATTTCCTTGAATCATTCAAGTATATGGATTTCCAGTTAGAACAGGGGTTTTTCATTGATTTTCTCTTCTAGGGGATGGCTTACTCTGAGGCATGCCAGTGGGTATTATTCTTGGTGTGATCACTATTTTAGTATTACGGCGCTTCAGTTGCGGATGACAAGACAGATACTCGTTTGTATCTTGGGATCGAGATTGACATGGTGGTTGGTTGCTGCAGATTGCCGGCCAAAAAATTTGGGAAATTGCATGCCTCCTTGCATTTCCTTTATCATGCAACACTAAATCCATGTTTAGTTTGCTTAACTTTGCATGCTGGGTTATCACACCATTTTGTGCATTTATCAAGCTCCATTAGGGAGAACATGGATATCCCGTTGGTTTTTCTGGAGGACTTTAATGGGGTCAGGATATAGCAGCGAATCCAATCAGAAGTTTTAGCTATTCACAGATGCTTTAGGAGTGAAGGGTTTTGGTGCCTTTCTCCAAGATGAGTGGTGCACTGCTTCCTGGCCTTTGGAATGGGTGCAGGCGAGCTCACTGCGAACTTGCTGGTCCTGGATCTTTTCCCCATAGTTGTCAAGGTTGAGTTATGGGCTTAGACCCTTCATGATTATGATATTCTGTTTTGGTGCGACAACTCGAGGGTGGTTTAGGTCATTAACAAGCAGCAGGCCTCGTTTCCACCAGCAGTTAAGCTACTTAGGTTCCTGGTTTTGAAGTGCTTGAAGTTTAATCAGGTTTAGTTCGTGGCACATACCTGGTGTGGAAAATTGCATAGCTGATGCCTTGTCACTTTGATAGGTCCAGATTTGGGGAGCTGGCACCTAGGGCTCAAGGGTCAGGTTTATTGTGCCCGTCAGGCTTAGGCAGACAATGCCCTGATCCCGAATATACTTACGTATTACTACAGACATGCGTGGAAGCCCACTGCTTTCAAGACCTGATAGAATGGTTATGTTTAAATGGTTGTGGTTTGAGTACTGGGCAGGGAGAACAAAATAATCTATGATGGTGTTGTGTATCCTATCCTATTTTTTCTAAACTTTGCGGTTTCGTTGATCTGACAAAAGGGTTTGTTGTTTCTAGGATCATGAAAGGGCAGTGTAGGAAACACCCATACCAAGAAGATAAGCGCAGGCCTATCAACTTAAAGAGACTCATGCTTGCGTTAGTGGGAGTCACTTTGAGTGAGCTGAAGCCCAGGCTTTTCGGGGTGGCTTTCTTGTCGGCCTTTTTTGGCGCCTTCTGGGTTTCGATCAGGTGGCCAAAAATAAGCTTGCATAGGACACTGGCCTCTTAACCAGAAATGTGGTCGCCCGGGATTGCGTGATCTCATGCAAAATCCATCCATCTAAAATGGATCAGTTAGGCTTTAACCATTGGGTGTCTTTAGTCCCATACGCGGAGGCTTCCGTTTGCCCCATCACTCTTGCGCGCCGCTACCTTAACGCGTCCCTGGGATGAATTGGTTATCACATCAGGGAGGTACCCCATTGATGCTTTACCAGTTTACAATGGTGCTTAATCTCTACTTCTGTAAGCTAGGTTTGAATCCTGTCTTGTTTGGTACTCATTCCTTTAGGATAGGGGCCACCAGTTCTGCTGCTAGCGGTATTGTAGTATCGTCTTCAACCGGGTACCCTAACATTTGCAGCAGGCCGCCGCATACCCTCTTCCCTTCCATCTCCCTGGTATGAACTCTGGTTCCCCTCTTATTTATTTTATGTGATGTATTAGTATTAATAAATTGTATTTTTCCATTTTGTTTTCCCATATATGTATCCCCGTGAGGGAAAGATAAAACAGACATCACCTACCAACTTTTGCACTTTTTCCCACACAGTTGATTTTACTGACACTTCCCACTGTGGGTCCCTCAGCGCTTTGAGGCTTTTCTTCTATTTTATCTTGTTTAGTTTTATTGGGGATTGAGACATCCCTAAAGAATACCCTCAGCAGCACAGAGGTAGCGCGCAGATCTCCCTCTATACATTTTTTATATCTTCTATTTTATTAGTTGTATTGTATTAGTGCTGGGTAATTGTTGTTAGTTAATTGACATTCTGCTATATATTTTACAGGAGGGTGTACTCAAAGCCGGAGGGCTGTATTTTTGGGTCACTCTTATGTATATTGGGCATGTTTAGGGTGTGTGGCTCCAGTCCGAATGGACGATTTTCGAATTGGCCATTCCTCCCCAGCCAGTTGCGAATGTTGGGATGTATATGCCTTGAGGCAGCATTACAATCGATCCATGGAACACCAAGCTTTCAGTGCTCCGAAAAGTGTAAAAAAAAAAAAAGTCCCCCCACTTCTTCTCCCTAATTCTTACCCTAACCCTCCCCTCTTACTACCCAAACCCAAACCCTTCCTGGCAGCCTGACCCTAACCCTCCCTTACTTGCAGCCTGACCCGCAGCCTGACCCTAACCCTCCCTCCCCTGCAGTCTGACCCAAACCCCCGCTGCACCCTAGCCCTCCCTCCCCTACGTCCTGACCCTAACCCTCCCTGCCCTACAGCCTGACCCTAACCCCACAGAAAGAGTTGACTCACCTGTCCCCTCGGTCCGGAGAGCGGAGGAGTGATCTCTTCTTTCTGAAAGTGAATGGTTGAATATGCTGAATGGCATGCTCATCCATTCATAACATTTTTTTCAAAAAGTGTAAGTGCGTTGACCATTACCTCCAGAGCACTGAGGACAGGGGGTTCCTGCCCTCCATTACGATTTGCCTCCTTTTTAGCTGACTCCCCAACGGCTATTGGGGACACCTTTTCTCATTACTAAATTCATAGTCCTCAATTTATTCTCAATTAATAAATCTATGCCCCTTTAAAAGCCATATTGTTGTCCGTGTGGTTTTTTCTTGTGTGCATAATGTGAATGCCATAGTCAGCCGTTGGCAATTTATTATTATTATTATTATTATTATTATTATTATAATATTTCATAAAGTAGATAAGATATATGGAGAAAAAGTAGATAAGATATATGGAGAAAAATTTTTTTAATGCGTGTTTATAAAATTATTACCACTATAATTAAATTAGCCAGGGATCTGTTTCTTAACCCAAACTGAAGCATGTTTTCCTCAAGGTTAACGTTTTAAACAACATGAGATGATTTCAGACCCTGGAAAACATCAAACCAAAGAGTCTATCTGTAGTCACACACTTACCCAATACAGTCCAACATATATCTTAATCAGTACAAAATGGGCTTTGATTACAAAGCAGACACTGCTGCTATTGGACATAGTGAAAGGAACAATGACACTCTGAGCTGTTTAAAAAATAGAACAGAGCTGGGGTATCGGTTTCAATCCTATTACCACATTCTTTGTGATAACATACTTGTTTAACAGCAAGAGAACTATATTTTATCTACAAACAATGATCAAGACCAATAATAAAATGCAATAAGAGTTTAAGACAAACCCTAGTTGGGTTTCCACTACAATTTAAAACATAGTAGATGTTTATTTTATACCATGATGCAAAGTGCAGAAATGTATTACAAACCATAGCAACTAATTGCTAATATTGTTATTTTTATAACAAAGTTAAAATAAATACATTTCTATTTGGTTGCTATGGGTACACAAATCTGCACTTAGATAATTGACCTTAAATATTCCTCAATCAGCACCCTTTAAACTTTGCAGCAGTCTAGTCACTTAGGGCACCAGGTTTATGGGTGCACCACTTGAGCAGTAAGTAACGCACCACAGATTGGACACAAACATTGCCTGTCCAGCTGCTGCTGCTGCAAAATCGCTCTGTGGCAGTGGGCCAGGCAAAGTCTGTGTCCTGTGGCTCCTGCGTACACTTGCTGCAATCTGCTGGTAGACAGGCTCCCAGCAGTGTGATACAGATATGGCTTCATCAACAGGACTACAAGAAGACCTGTAAGTTATTATACACCTAAAAGTTAAATTGGGAAATACTGTGGGGTATGTGCTGGGAGCGTTGCAAGTTCTGTTTGATCTACTTCATTACGAAGTAGAGACAGCAAAAAGTTACTTTTTGGCTATTCCTATTTCGAATGACAGCAGTTATACAATTTTTTTTTTATTAATGTTTGAGTTTACGATCCGCATACTCACCCATTGATTTTCGGAAGTGCCGCCATCGGTCCACCAGAGAGGTGAGTAACTGTCTCCTGGGACTTAGGGTTAGGCTGCGGGCTAGAGAATTAGGGTTAGGGAGTGGGCTGGGCATAGAATATGTACTTACCTTTCGGAGCACCGTGTTTAGTGCTCCGGGGATCGGTTACTATGCCTCATCGAGGAATAAGCAATCGATATCCCAGCCAGTTCTGAACTGGCTGGGAACGAACGGCCCTATTGAAATAGGGCTGTTCGCAATGGGGACCCACACTCGCACTGGGAGGTGGTGAAAACCATTTTTACAGGACAGGATAACTAATTTTACTGGAGGATAATTTCAACTCAATTAAGAAATATTTAAAGATATTTATTACCTGTTATCATTTGAACACAATCAAGGTGAATAGAGTGTTATTACTTCTTATGGTAAAGATCCTTAAATCTCCTTGTTTTTAAATTATCCTCCAGAATTGGGGTCTAAATGCCCCATAATAAAGATATCTGTTCCTTCTCCATAATAGGTCTTTTTATCATATTTTAATGCAAACCATAGCCTCAAGTCCCACTCCCCGGGCTATCAACACTACTATTCCTAGTGTTACTAGGGATGGGGCGGGACTTGATTTCATCATGCACTGCCCCCATCCCTAGTAATACTATGAAAACATACCTTCCAACATGACCCATTCCATTAGGTACAAAATACTCTGCTTCCCAGTTTCCAACTGTCAGTTACTATGGTAACCAATTTTGTTAAGGAGAAAAAAGTTTTTTAAATATCAGTTAAGTCATTTAAACCAGTTGAGTGATTGGTGGAAGCTCAGGAATGGAGTGTTTTGTACCTAATGGAAGAGGTCATGTTGGAGGGTCTGTGATAAGTGGCATTGATGGACAGGGGCAGGGTTTCAGTACACGATTTGCATAAAGCCAGCCGGCATCTATTTCTTCCTTTTGAGGTCTCCTGGAGGGAAGAAATAGAAAGCCGACAACCCTGTTATATACTAACAATTATAAACCTAGCGCTGAATCTTAAAGACCATGTTATAAGCAGAAATCAGGCTTTAAGCACCTGGTTAAAGAATCAAAACGTATTTTTTTGCAGTAGAGGCTATTTCTGCACCTCCCTTTCTCATACAGTGTCCAGCAAACTGGCAATAATGCAAAGCAGAGCACTGCATTAGTTAGGACTGAGTAAGTAAACATAAGTAACATTTTTAATGATTGGATTCATATAACAGGTGTCTGTCAGTATCTTTCCACAGGACATGCCAATGTCTGAGTTAAAGACTGTCTGATTTGGTGCAGTAAGTAGTCACACAGTCACTACATTACTCTGTTAAACTAATTAGCTGAGGGTTAATAATTACAGTCTTGGAATTGCAGTGCCCTCTTTTTTATCCAGATCAGCCTGTCATGGCTAGACATTAACAGACAGGAATTTTCTAATTGTACAAAGAAACCATTGCTAGTTTATCTGGCATAAAGATCAGTCTGTCAGCTACGTATTGCACTTTTATAGGCCTTGTGGAGAGTTGCAAAAAAAATAATGTTCCTCAATTATAATAGACCAAAATGGGAGAATAATAACAATTATTTGAAACTATGTTCAGACAACACATTGGGCTGGATCCAGACTTAAGTAAGTGCTTGAAATTAGTTACTCCCGGGCTAAGCCATGTTGATTTCAGGGGAGTCATATTTAATCTGTTGCAGACAGTATTAGAGTTGAGAGGTGATGTTTCCTATCCCAAGTCTAAATAACAGTGTGATAGTAAAGCTGGTCAGTATCTGTGTGCAGTAAGCAAGTAACAAATTTCAAGCATTTACTTAAGTCTGGATCCAGCCCATTGTCCTCTGAGATCTATTGCTCTATGTCAGGGTTGCCGATTCTCCCGGAATATCCAGGAGACTCACGAAATTTGGGTAGGTATCCCGGGAGAGCCGGCAAAGCTACTGCAAGCCCCACCAGCCATGAATTATCACTGTGTTACTAGGGAGCCCCACCAGCCATGAATTATTACAGTTACTAGGGATGTGCAGGGCTTGATGATGTCATCAAGCCCTGTCCATCCCCTGAAACGCTAGAGATTACAGGAGTGATTGACAGGGGGTGGGGCTTAATGATGCGATTTGCATAAATCACATCATTAAGTCCCGCTCCCTTGCAGAAATCTATGGCTAAAAAGTCGGCAACTCTGCTCTATGTTTATATTGTTGCAGATGGTAATAATATGCACATCATGGGTGTTAACATAAGAAAGTAATGCAAATACCATAAGCCCACCTCATCTGTACAGTTATGATTTACCTCATATTAAATGCTGATTACTGCTCTGACATATTGGCTTACAACATACACATGCAGACTGTATCTGTGGTTTACTGCATTACATCACGTACATGCAGACTAATGCTGTCACATTCTAATGTGACCAAAACATCTCCCTAGATGGTTATTTCCTACAACTGTGCTTCTGCCATGAAATGTCCACACATTTGTGCTGACTGGGTCACACCTATCACTCACCCCGAACATTACTTTAAAGTAAGAAATAACTCTAAATGCAATTGTTATCATAGTAACTGCTGCTGATAACTCTGATATAAGAAAACTTGCCATAGTTCTGAGAAAATTGACATTTGTTGGATTTAGTTAGGTTAATACACAATGGTATCTACTAAATCATTATGGTCATGTAACAAGCACACTCTCATTGTATAAATGTACAATTACCTTCCTAGATTGACCTCAAAGCACCAATGACATATCAGACATGGGAAGCATATCAAGCACTAGATATATCTATTAAGTGTTGTTGCCTTGACTTCTTAATAATGTGCTCTTGTTCATAT
>WWET01003945.1:108766-113766 GCA_011038615.1 Limnodynastes dumerilii | reverse complement strand
AGGGGACTACTTCCAGGGTGGAAACTGAGGGCATCCTGTAAGTCTATATGACTGTAATGTAAGCATCTTAGTCATTTAGACTCATTAGTGATCAATACTTAAAGTACACTGTAGGTATCACTGAAATACTGATCCCTTCTAAGTGTATATGACTGACATGCCGGCATTTTAGTCATAGAGACTTGCAGTGTGCAGTCCAGCCCATGTGCAACCTCCCTCTACTCTCTTCTGCTTTCCCCTCCAGGGGTGCCGAGATAAGGAGGGAAGGGTACTTATTACCTGGAGGCCCAGGCCCAGAAGCATCAATAAAACATCAATAAGGGGACTGGAGAGAAAGGATTGCTAGAAACATACAAGGGAGAAAGGGATGGGAGGTGTGAAAGGATGGCTGAACACATACAATGGTGTGAAAAGAAGTCTGGGACATAGAAGAGGGTAAAGTATAACTGGGATATGCAATGGGGTTGGACATACAAGGGGGATGAAAGGATTCTTTGTTTTTAATTTTTTTTTTGCTCTTTCAACAAAATTATGCGTTTTACACATCTGCACATCTCTGCCAATAACATAAGCTGCAATGCAGGTTTTATTCTCTAGATGTCCTACTGCTTTAACCCTGTCCACCAGCCCACATCCCCAATGGGTTTAAAGTACACGCCCCTTTTGGAGGCGTAAAAGCATCTGTATTATTCAACAATAGTGCTTGTGGATGTTGAGTGACGTTCAGATCCATGAATCCGGCCCTATATACATAATATAGAAATAAAGTCTGGTAAATAAAACATGTATTACAATAATATATATAAGCAGAGGTTTTCACGAATAGACTAATAATTTTTCTTCTTCTTCCTTCTCCTGGAGAGCACACAAAGTGGTTCACAATCCATTGATTTATTTCAATTATTGCTTGTGTTCCTGTGAGTATACATACTAGCAACACATGCAATCTGTATGCAGTACTTGACTATTTAAAAGACACAAATGTCTCATTATGCTGGGAAGTCCCCTGTTGCTAGTCACAAGTTAAGGGAATTTCTAGCATCAAGTTAAACATATTTTGAATGATGGAGTCTGTAATGGAGATTACTCTTTATTATGCGTCTTTATATTGTCTGGAGTTATTACTATTCTGTTCTAATAGAATTATTATATTATATGGAAAATTTTAAATGTTTAATATAATATGAATTTCATGTTTTCAATGATGGAAGTGTATAGAAAATGAATTACAGAGTCTCATGGACCCTGTTAAACTTTATTGTATTATACCGCTGTCTACTTTAACTTGTAGTCAGCTAAGTACAATATAGTGCATAGCTAAAGAAATATAAAGAGTATTCTAACTTCCATATATTAGAAGACTGGTACAGTAGATAAATACCAAACACAAATATGCATTTAAAATTCTTCCCAGCAGTTTGGACCTGATCCAGACCTCTGTGTGTTTACTGAACAGTCCGCAGGGCAGAGGGTAGTAAACTTCCCTGTCATTCCCCTCTATCGTAAGGTTCATACATGACTTAGATTGCATAAGGCAGCTTTAAGTCTACCACGTCCACTGATCTGCACGGAACCTCTAAAACCTGCCCCTACTGTGAAATGTCAATGCCCCGCCCAGAGCGTAGGCGGACAGAGGTGATGCATCGCCCTGACAGATAGAACTCCAAGGGTACGTAATCAAGTTTCGTACACCTGAATATCAGTACTGTAGCAATTAGCGCGCATAATTTGGCTGTAGTACGAAGCTTAGGATCAGGTCCTTTGTTATTAATTTAACAGTGACTTGAACCCGGTATATGTTTTTAATGTCATTCATTTCAGTGCCTTCACACTATTTACTTGTTTTACTTTTCCTTTAACTTTTATCATACATATTAGGACTTAGTTTAAGTGTCAATCATACCTTTGAAATAGTTAAATATGACACTTATTCTCAAGAACAAAAAATAACTCCTATATGTACCTTAGCCCTGCTACTAACTCTAGAGTAATTTTGAAGAGATTCATGTAGTAACTCCATCATTTGTAAATAATTTTTCACATTAAGGACTATAACAACTGGCTGAAGTCCTGGTTGACATCAAAGACTAATAACATCTTCAGTGAGGTAAGGGGAGAACAACAATGCTAAAAAACTCAACTCATCCTGTAATTTTCAGTGGGCAATGGATGGATCACTGAATAACCCTAAGTCCCCCCTCCTGCAGCCCAACCCTAAATCAAGCCACCCGCAGCCTAACACTAAGTCCCTTCTCCCGCCGCCCAACCCTAACTCCCCGGAGAGGGTTACTCACCTCTCCGGTGGGCTGGTCCGGCGGCTGCGCTGTTTTCCGAAAATGAAAGGGTGAGTATGCGAATCACTGTCACCCATTCATAAAATAAAAATTCTGCGGTGTTACATATTCGAAATAGGGACCGCCAAAAAGACACTCTCGGCTGTCCCTATTTCGCAATCTGTAATATCGCAGCGCGGACTCGCAACGGTACATGAGTGTCCTTTCTACTTACACATGGAACTTACTAGCAGCCTAACGTGCAGTACCGCACCAAACATTTGCACTGCGATAGTAAGTCTGGTTCTGGCACACTGACATGGAGCTAGCATCATCCATAAATATATACGAACCTTAGATATTTATGAAGAAAGACAACATTTTTTTTTTACATTTACTTTTCTTATTTTTGTGCCCTAACAATCTATATCTGAATACAAATAATGAAACCAAAATTGGATCAGAAAATAATTAAACAAACATATTGAAAGGCTATAACTAAATATATATCTTTTTTTATTTAAATGCACTCAAATAAAATATCTTACAGATACTCTATATGTGCTACTTCCATATTAAATGGGTCCATGTTTCCATATTACATTTATTACTTGAATATAAAGCAGTTTAAATAAATCTACAGGATTACATTTGTCAGAATAGCATGTGTTAAGCTGGTGTTCATCAGAATTATATAAATAAAACCCGAGAAGAAATGTACATGTATAATTAGACATACATTGAGCCATGTATGTATAAGCATAATTTACATTATGGTGAACTACATTTATTTTCATCATTCTGATTTGGACTGTAGCAAAGATAAAATACATGCAAGGAAAGGGCTGTTGAGTAGAGATATGCACTATAAAATACAGGGGACAAAAAAAATAAAAAAATAAGATTAGAAGCTTTGAAATTGAGAGCTTGTTGCCATTACTGAATCACAGAGGATATTTTTTATACTTAATCTTTGTAATATTGAAATCTTTTTTAATAATGAAATCTCAAGATACATTTCACTGTAGGCTGTTTTTATGCTCAGCCTCTCACACTTCAAGTCAGCCAAATACAGACCTTTTAATACATAAAAAAAAAAGAAATAAAAAAAGAAAAGAAAAGAAAATGAAATGAAACGAAAGCCTCTTGAACGATGTTTTTGTATCTGTAAGCAATTCTGATTACTGACCGTGTTTTGGTGATTCATCTATTCCTCACACACACAACAATTAAAGTGTAAACAGAAAATGTGGTTGCTAAGTGAGAAATCAGCAGAAATAAGGATGTAATTAAAGGTATAATCTGTTCCATTTGAACAGTTTCTGGCTATCTCTTTTTAAAATGACAATTAATATTATTAAGCTGTTCATTTGCAAGATGTTTGCTTCATTTATCAGCCTATAAAAGACTGCCTTGTGCAGCAAAAAAGACCAAAATGTAAAAAAAAAAAAAACAACAAACAAGGCAAAGTGGAAATAAAGACAAAAGAATATGACACTAGACTAGCCAAATGGATTGAGCAGACGCAGAGTTGGTGGGTTTTAATTTTATGTACAGGGTTGTTTCAGAATGTTACATTTATATAATTATTATTTTTTAAAGGGTTTAAAATACAAGTCTTTGAAATAGTCTCAGTATATAGGGGTAGATCCAGACTTAAGTACGACAGTGAATTTACGTATGCTGCATGCGTAAATTTGTCTCTTTGTACATACTGCGCATGCGCACGGCAGATGTTACTCTGATCGTACATAACTTGTTTGTAACTACGTACGAAGGGGCATCTCATCCCTACGCAAGCAGAAAATTCGCATTTTAGGCGGAGGCAGGCATTTAAATTGTACAGTGTGGGCTGGATTAGGCAGTCACGTACGACAAGGTGAATATGCACGACCACAGATACACAAGAAAAAGTTAAGGTAGGGTTTGAATCCCGTAAATCAGCTAAATTACGTACGTTCAAGGGGAGTGCATTATACTTACAATTGCATAACTACGCTATGCGATCGTACTTAAAGGGAACTTAAGTCTGGATCTGGCCCATAGCGTTGAACCAGGGCTTCCTAAAGGAAATCTGGTTCTTGGCCAGAAAACTCTTCCCCACTTGATGTCACAGTCAGAGTTTGCCTGAGCTAGCAGTGGACTGGGACATGGGGCCTGATCCAGAGCTACGATGTTACACTGAGCGCTGTAGCCCGCAGTGTATCTGGTTCTTGGCCAGAAAACTCTTCCCCACTTGATGTCACAGTCAGAGTTTGCCTGAGCTAGCAGTGGACTGGGACATGGGGCCTGATCCAGAGCTACGATGTTACACTGAGCGCTGTAGCGCTCAGTGTAACATCGCTGCTCTGGCCCGACACTCCCCCTTGTAGGAGCGTATTAACTCTCCCTTACGCCGGCTGAAGGCTCCCCTACCCAGCCGGCGTAAGGGAGAGTTGATACGCTGGGACGGCGGTGTTAGTACGTTAACACCGCCCTCCCAGCCTCATTACCCTCCCTCTCCCCGCCCCCCCACCCTAACTTCAGCGTAGGGACGCTGGGGGACGTCCCCTCCAGCGTCCCCACGGCGCTACTACGATCGGGCGTTTCCATAGTGACGCCGGGCAACATCTGCCCGCCACACGCGCATTACGGCTACGGCCGCCGTAGCTCTGGATCAGGCCCATTGTCTGCTCTGATACCTATGTGTACCCATTTGTTTTCAGTCCTTAGGTCATGCAGTTTTTT
>WWET01003945.1:76405-87242 GCA_011038615.1 Limnodynastes dumerilii | reverse complement strand
GTTATTTTTCCAAGAGTCTCCCCGTTAGCCCAGCTTTATGGAGTCCTTAATATGTGTCTTCAGTCATTTTCATACACCGATAAAATGTGGGAAGGGCAACCAAGAGGAGAAAAGGTGCAATGGCATGAAGCTGGCACGGATGCTAGCAACAAAGGTGACTTGTCTACTGGAGACATGTTGGATCCATCTGTGATGAACAAAATCTGAGATGAAGGCACGCATTCTGTCGGATTCTGACCTTTTAACAAACCTAGAAATCAAGAAAGAAAAAGGTTAAATACATAAAGTAACAAACTGCTAAGACAAGGGGAACAGTAAGAGTGACAGAACCAACAATTATGGACTGGATCCAGAAATAATACCTCTCTGGAGGCTAACGTACGGAATATGTCATCCATAATTCTGCGCAACGCTCTTTCCATTCATTTTATCCTGAAATAACTATATAGGAAGTTGTCGTCATGTGTGTACATACTGTATGCTATTACACACACAAGCTTATCAACTATAAATGAGACCTACTTCACCTCAAGGTTATGAGAGCTCCTTACTTCCCTGGTAAAAAGTTGGAATCTAGGAGACCTTTTCGGTTCTAAACTTAGAACCATCTTAAATTAACAAGCTTATATTAAGATATCATGATCTATTAAACACTCATATATGCAGACTTCCCACTCCCTGCGTTACATCTGGTCACCCAATGGGTGCAGGAAATCGCCATTAAGATAGCAGGTCAACTGCAATCATGCATTATGTGATAGTCAGATGTGCCTGTGGATGCACCAGAGATGAGCAGAGTAAACTATGAAAGTAAAAAAAGCAGTTATCATGCAAAGTGGATGTGGTATGCCAGTACAATGGTCTGTTTTGTGAAAGGCAATCAAGCAGCAGTTGAATGATGGCTACTGGCGGTCGTCAACTTGGACAGTGACAGAGTGGTCCACTAACAAGTAAGTACTTCTATCATAGTCCTGCTCTTAACCTCCATTTCCTGCAGCATAACCCTAACCTTCGCTTAAGCCCAAACAAACCTTTTTTGAAGCCTAACCCTACCCGCAGCCTCGGGAATGTGTAGAAATAGGTATCCATCCCAATAGCAATTTTCTATGTGCTCATCATGTCTGGCAACGATACAGCCGCCATTCAGCTGACAGCTGTATCCTTGTCGCAATAGGTCCAGCCAGACCGGCAAACGTAACATGTTCCAAAAGCAGAGGGTAGAATAAGTCCAGGATAATGAAATTGGTGTAGCAACACGACACTGTCCTACAGCCCATACTGTACAATTTAAATGCCTCCCTCCGGCTACAATGCGTATTTTCTGCTTGCGTAGGTATGACCCGCCCCTTCATACGTAGTCATGAACTTGTTACATACGATCACAGGTATATACAGCATGCGTAAATCCGCTGTCATATTCCTTTTTACATTTTCTCTGTAATTGTTCCTTTTTTGAGACCCTCCCATGATACATGCTGTATAAACACACCAGGGACCGGATTCAGATTTAGTAACGTTAGGACACTTACGCACGCAATGTGCGTAAGTGACCCCACTTCACTGGAGGGTGCATGTGCCCTCCAGATGTTACGCTAGGGTTACTATAGTAAACTATAGTACTAATGCGGGCAGGGGGAAGAATGCTAAGTGTACAGCGTGGAAGGGGGCTCCCACACTGTAGCGGATCAGCAGTCGTACAGACCGCTGATCCGCACGCTACACTTAATGCAGGCTTATTGCAGCGCAAGCTGCCATAAAGCCTGCATGCGACAGGGGGCGTGCACTTCCTCTAGCTCTCGTACTTACAGGTCTGAATCCAGTCTCAGGTTTGCATTTTTCATGTAGAGGCTCTGCAATGTCAGATTACTAGAAAGAAAATAAACCTACATGTGCTGCTTGTGTTTCAGATATGTAGACATGTAGCATGCATACCAACAAAAATCGCATGTGTAAACCCAGTATGACTTTATTCACATGCTTGGTCTATGTTTATCCTACTTTTAATATATCTACAGATTGGTTGTATCTCTCTTGTTGATATTCAATTACATTTTAATGATAACGGCCCAGATTCAGTGTTGCGCGTTCGGCTTTTATTCAGACGGAAGCGCCGCCATAATGAGTATGCGCACAGCACTGCGTCTGGGGAACTGGGAGTTCCACAATAATTATATAAGAAAAGGGATTTTTTCCTCATGTAAATATTAGGTTTGGTGCCTGCGCATTAGCCTTACGCTTACACCATCCCAGCGTAAAGGTGCAGGTCACCATGGTGTAAAAAAATAATTGCCAATAAGGCCTGCTTTTGGTACGGGCTATTCAGAGGTGAAACACGCACCACCGCATAAGAAGTTTTAGTGAATCTGCCTTACGGATCCACTAAAACTTTGCATCAGCCCCAATGTCTCCATCAAACAATATATAATCCACAGTTCACTTTGGATCAGAGGTTAGGAAAAGTCTCTACACTACATGGGCCTACCCCGGTGATTATTTTAACTTCTCGCTTCTCATAAACACAAAACAAGACCTAATTGTAACAAATCAATTAAAAAATTATTTAGTAAACACTTTCCAAAAGAAAATTATTGCATACAGGAGTTTTAGGATCACGTTCTGAACTTACTAGGGGCGCAAAGTTAGAAAAAGCTGAGGCCTGTAATTAAGCTCATGGCCCTCACCCCCTCCATCAGGAGAACCACACTTTCAAGCTAATTAAAGTGGTACAGGACTGGAGGTTCAATTCCCAAGAGGTGAAGCTCAGTGTGAGAAAGGTAATTTGGCTGTCCAGAACAAAGAGATTAGAGAGCAGCCAGTGAGCATATTTAATAAATGAGCATCAAATGTCCTCTACTATGGACACAGACAACTCCAATTATATAACAACCAGGGAATTGTTGAGTGATATGTAAACTAGATTTTTTTTTCTTTTTAATATCCTATAAAAATTAATGGCACAGGTCTGCCTTTGAAACAACCCAGAATAGAAAACATAATACCCTAAACGTTGACTGATTGGCCAGGTGAGTTTGCTTCCACCACCCTTTTACTAAACAAAGCTATACAGTGTTTACCTACTTGTTAATTCAATTATTTGAGGGGTAAATATACATGCAACCACTGCAAGGTCTGTAATTACTTGGTACAATTATACATGTGGAAACACAACAGATTGTCTACAATAGATTAGAAAATAAACATGCATGAGTTCTTTCAATTATTATTGTGCTTACATTTCTGCCACTACTGCCAAAATGTCTTGACGAGCTTTGTAGAAATAAAGGATATTTGTTATGTATAGGGGGAAAAAAAATTGGGTCAGCTAATTACCTCTTTCACCAATTCTGTGAGCACACAGACCAAGCTGGGTGGTCCCATTACTGGCCTGCACCTGAACAGTTGTGTGTTATGCAGCTTTCAGATATATATGGTGAATAGGTTCCTGAAATTGGGTTCAGTATAGTCATATTTAAGCTATGTAATCAGGTGCTTTAATTAGCGCTGGATGCCCCAGCCCAGGCGCCTCCTGCAGCTACAATAATCCACGGAGCTTATTTAGAGTTGCACTTACACCTTTTATAGGTGCAAGTGTAGACCTGAGCAATACCATGTTCAATTGCAAGGGGAGGCAATTTTTTAATTGTGAAAGCAGAATTAGAATTAAGAGGTGAAGTTTCTTAGCTCAACTCTAATTTATAGATTAAACATAAAGCTACGCAGTATGTGAGTTCTATGTGCAACATTAAAAGTATTTCCCCTGCATGCAAAAGATTTTAAATTAATTAACAACCCTTACTTTGAAAAATGGTTTAGCCGAGCTGTACACTTGCACTTATTTTACCCTTACTCCCAAACACTGAATCAGCCCCCACATCCTATATACTCTGGGGCTTACAATTAAATGTCCAGAACTGGATCTTGACATGTAAACAATGCCTATATTCTATAGATCAGACATACTCAACCTTTGGCACTCCAGCTATTGTGAAACGGTATGCTCCAAGAGCATAGGAATAGCTAAACCCGGCAATGCATGGTAGGTCTACGGAGTGCCACAGGTTGCCTATGTCTGGAATATTATCTTCTACAGTACATGAATTTGGAGGGGAAAAAAAACGATTCTCTAAAATTACACAAGAGGAAATCAAACCCAAACCAAGATGAACACTATAGTCAAGTGTGTAAAATTTATATTTAAGTAGTAAAATAAGACAAGACACCAATTGTCATTGCAAAAAAAAAAAAGAATTCTCCTTCCACTGAATGTAGATGATGGGTCCACTTTAAAAAGAGCAATCATTTATTTTGTGTTGCTAACACTTTGCACAAAAGTCTGTAGCAGAATTCTAGATTGTTTTATTGTGGCAAACTGCAGCTATTATTATTGTAGATTGTCTCTCGCAGCCACAACAGCTTGTCATGTTTCACCAGGCTGCAAACAATAGGCAGCTGCATTATCACTAATTAGCTGACAGTGTTGTCTGTAGCCTAGTGTCCTGAGCCAAGCTACATGTGTGTATGACACAAAGAGATAGCACAGAGTGAGACCTGACTGTTGTGCAAGGCTGCTTCGCAGATTATTGCAAGGCAATATAAACATTTCTGTGATGTGGCGTTTTATAAAATATTCATAACAGGGTACCAACAACCATTACACATTACTAAAATATCATTTGTCACAAGACTGACCTTATAAGCCAGACTGAATTTTGGTTTATATATGGCAGGTGGCTAAAAATAATTAGATAATAGATCATGCACAAACTAAGATGTAAACTACTAATATGAAGAATATTCTGTAAACTCTCCATCTAGAATTAATTGAAATGTTAAAATCGTGAAGCGTAATCTGATGGCACTATATTAAAACCATTAATAAAATAATAAAAAAAATTAGGGCAAAATCTCCATTGTTAATAGCAATCATCTGAGTACATAGACCAAATAATGACCTTAACCTAAGCCTACATCAGTGGTACAATTCTCATTAGGTATAAGAGACAAATGTCTATGGGTGCCAATTTCTTGGGGTAGTCAAGCACAAGAGGGACACCTGACAACATTCTAAGGTGCCTTTGTATCTACCCACAGTCCTGAGTTCTAAGCATCATCATAGATTTGCCTCACTAAAGCGTGAGTGTGGGTCCCCTATTTCAATAGGGCCGTTCACCCCCCAGCCAGTTCCGAACTGGCTGGGATATCGATTGCTTATGCCTCCGAAAGGTAACTAAGTATTCTATCCCCAACCCACTCCCTCACCCTAAGTCCCCCCCAACTGCAGCTTAACCCTAAGTCCCCAGAGAGGGTTACTCACCTCTCCGGTGGTCCGGCGGCATAGTTTCTGAAAATGAATGAGTGAGTATGAGAATCGCATACTCTCTCATTCATAAAAAAAAATTCTACAACGGCTATCATTCGAAATAGACAGACAAAAAGCAACTCTATCTCGTAACGAAGCCATCGCAGCGGAGACTTGCAACACCGAAGCATAGTACAGGCTAAAGCGGAGTACACACTGGAGTTCTTCCCAACGATCATGAAAAGACTATACTAACTAATTTAAGCTCTGACCTACATCATGATGCTCCTGTACACACAACACTCTATTTCCCAGTGGATCTGTTTCAAAGGGTTCCCATAAACCTCTGCTGCAACCATTTGAATGCCCACAGAGGTAGCCCTATACAGGAAGAGGAACGGGAATCCCTGCACTGCAGATCGGGTGTCACTACACAGTGAAGATTTCTCCTGACCTTGTGGCATCACTGATCACAAAAATTAGGAGCTCCCAACAATTCAATCCCATGATGCAACACTGCTTCACGTTACAGTATCATTGGCCTGTACACACTGGTAAGGTGTCAGTGTGTGATCAGCACGGTAATAGCCAGAAAAAAAAACCAATGTGTGCCCAGATAAAGTCATGATGGGTTAATGCATTACTGTTGTGCCAGGAGCAGGCCTAGCCCTGTTTAACATTATGTAATTTCTTCCCCTTGCCCTACATTTAAAAACTTGTAGATCTCCTCAGCACACAACATTAGGGCTAAATTATTCATTGCTTGGTTTAAGATCCCCTTAAATCTAAACCTATATCCAGTTAATTGCTTTGGGGAAAACACCAGTTGTGACGGATATTGGTTGTATATTTTTCTGGAAATGTTACATATGTTTTAAAATACCAGACTGCTTTAAAAAACGTAGTCACATTTAAGATGATGAACAGAACATAATTGCATTTTTTTTTTTTTAATTCTAAGCACATTAATGAAGTTTCTATTTCTAATCCATATAGTAGCAGCAAGTGAAGTATGCCTTTTCCTGTTTCACTGCAATAACTCAGTGCAGCGTGATTGCTTGGGTTAATGATGAAAAAGTCAAATACGCTATCACAGCTGATGGAAAAATCTATCACCAATTTGAAATTAAAATTCATATGTGGTCAATAAGATTTACTACCCATGCAAGTGAAGCTGTAAAGAGTAAATGAATCAATGTCATCAATACATAATCAGTATGAAATATGATGTGAATACAATTATGTGCAGGAGTCATGCATTCCTTCTTTTCCCCTGAACCAGTGTGGAATGAACAGACTTAGTGAGGACTGACAGTAATTGTTACAAATTAGACACAGCAGTTATCAAAATGCACTCCGCTAGAATAGCAAGGAGACTTATTAGGAAAATGAAAATAGATCTTAAACAGTCTCGTTTCCAGAGATATTGTACAACTGTTGATCTGAATACTGGTCTCAAAACATGCATTATGGACACAAATCTCATTTATATCTACTGGACAGCAAAAAGCATTATGTACATAGAAAAAAAAACCAAGAAACTATTTATTTTAATTCTGTAGTAGTGTTTGGCTGCACTTATTGCAGATTTCACTTCATGTTTATAAATTCTGCTTTCAGAACATTTTTGACCACATTTTTCTCACACAGTATGCATTATACATTCAATTATATACTCAGAGCATGTTTACTAGATTTATTTCAAGACTTGCAGGTATGTAGTGTAGACAGATCTGGATGCAGATAATTATTGTAATGAATTGGTTTTTTTTTGTAATGTTGGCTACACACTTGTACAATCCTATCGAGATCCATCTCCCAACCAGACTGTTTACACAATTCTTCTTGAGACCCACTACACCCAATCTAGGAATACACACTCGCCCAGTTATACCAGCAGCTGAAATGATTGCGTCACTATACACGCTCTTCAAATCTTTGGTACACCAGCTCATTTCACCCAACCAGACGACCAGGAGTGGATGTAATGTGTGCTTGTATAAGCTTACATACTCATCCAGTCTTGAACAATCTGGTAGATTAGATTGGTTTAGAATTGGACACGTGTGTGCCCAGGTTTATACATAAAGTGGAGGCTAGTTATCACTTCACTAAACAAGGAAATTAAATAATAAAGTACAGCCAAACAAAAGTTATTCCCATAGAAAGCAGGAAGGCCAAAGGCTACGAGGCAAGCAGACCAATAAGGTCACTTCCTGCCAGGAAGCATGTATACCAAATACTAGAATAATAGGAAACAAAACATGGTGTGGGATACATATGCCAACAAATACAATGACATTAGGGTGGTATTCAGTTGTCAATAGAGTATATTATAGAACTTGTAATTGCATGATGCACTCTATCATCTCCTCTAACCCATAGGGATGGAAAGGAAAATGAGCGCAGCCCCATAACAATAAGAGAAGGATATTGATCCACCTTGTGCCTATTCCAACATTTTAATTTAAACATACTATATCTTCTTTTATAAAGTTGTTGCTCAATATTTCTTTAGCTGTGTTAAGACAGTTTGTCTGAAACTGCTACATCAATTTGGTTAAAAGAGCTGTGAAATTAATGTAGAGCCTAACTTAAAGAAAACAAACATTGGCTGTCTAAAACAGGGGTACTTAACCACAGTCCTCATGTACCACTAACAGTGCATGTTTTCCAGGTCTCCTCATAATCATCAATATAAGGAGTTGCACCTGTGGATCTTTCCACATGGCCGTCACTGACGAACACACCTGTGCTCCAGCAAGGAGACCTGGAAACATGTGGTCCAAGGCTCCAACAACCCGGGTTTGGTGGTGATGTGAAAGGTACTGGGCTCCTGGTCCCGGGTCTAATGACCTGGTACTAAGACATAGGAAGAGAGAAGGGTTTTTCCTGTGTCCGACTCTAGTAAGTGGTGGTGGTTTTTCAACCCAGGTCTTACCCAACACACCTGGGGATTTACTATAGCAACAGTAAACAAACCTCTCTCCCCGGAGGTGCAGATAGCCCTTCACACTGTCATGGCAGACCCGGGAACAGGAGTTTTCCGGGTCTACCCTGCAGCGTTTAAGGTTTTTTTTAACCGCTAATCACCTTGCAATAACCAGTGTTGAAAATCTTGGGTTATTGCAGGGTGGTGATGTGAAAGCAGTATTAGTGGCACCAGAGGAACATGGTTGAGAACCTCTGATTTAAAGTGTTCAAGAAGGGAACTTCACATTTAAATGGAGATCACTTGCTCTAAAAATGTTCATATTCATATAGTTCCATGCCCTATAAAGTCCAATGATATACAGTTTGTAAGTATTTAGACATAAGTTAGACATTTATTGGTCCCCTTATAAATGGTTAAAATAAATACACTTTAATATATATATAATTAAGTTTTAAAATGATTGGTCGTATCTACATCAGCAGCATTTACCACCCTTATACCATTTTTACCCGATGAGGAATGCCAGACCATCCCAAGTTCAGCTCCCCAGTGTATAAACACCAGGTTTTAAGTTCTATATCTTTAAGTTCTATATTACGTTAAAATGATTGACAAAACGAGGACAATCCAAGGCATGATGCTTGATGTCCTGAGTCTTTCAGACAAAAGTGGTCAAAACGACCAATTTCTCAGGTTTATGTATTTCTGAACTCAGAGACTTGAGATACCAGAACCAAGCATTGGGGCCGATACAGAGTTTGGAAGTAAGGGCAAATCAGTGTAAGTGTACAGCTCAGTTAATCCATTTTGCAGTGTAAGGGGTTCGAATTAATTGGAATTATTTTGCATGAAGGGATACTACTTTGCTTTTGCACATAGAATTCAAGAACTGCATAGCTTTAGGTTTAAACTGTAATTTATAGATTTGATCTTGGATACATCACCTCTTAATTCTAATTCTGTTACCACAGTAGAAATCTGGCTCCCCTGGCAGTTTAACATGGTTTTGCTCAAGTCTACACCTGAACCTCTTTTGCTCTTTAAAAAAAAAAAAAAAGGTGTAAGTGTCGCTCTGGCTTACCCCTATTGTGTATATTTAAATACATTTTGTGGCTGATCCGGATCTGCAAAGAGGGGCGAATTTAAATTGTAAAAGCAGAATTAGAATTGAGAGGCGATGTTTCTAAGCTCAACTGAGCCATTTTATTGAGCGTTATTTATAAAGTTACGCAATATTTGATTGCTATGTGCAAAGAGTAAAGTATGTTCCATGCTTGCAAAAGAAAAGAATGAAAATGAATTAGCGCCGCTTACTGCGGGTTTAGGACCGGATTCACAAATCCGTATTTACTAAGTGCGCGTTTTTATGCACGCACATAGCAAAGGAACACCCATGACCCTCCCCTCGCACTGACAGGTTTTAGGTGACTTCCGCATCCATATATGTGTGCGTGCGTATCTTACTAAACGCGCCCTCAAAAGCCCATTTAAATGCCTTCCACCCGCCCACTTTCACGTAACTTCGAACGTACGGAAGACAACCACGCCCCTCCCTACGTATGTCCCTAAGTGCGAATCACAAGTCCCTGCCTAAAGGAATTACGTGCGTAAATACTACGTAATTTGCCTGGAAAAAGTTACTATGCATGCGCAGTTAATCCGCTCCTAAATATACGCACCCAACCCCACACAAAAACGTCTCTGTGAAAATGGCTCTTAGTCCATATGTACACTGCACTTGTTTTGCCCTTACTCCCAAACTCTGGATCAGCACCGTTAAAACGAACCAATGCTAATAAGGACTTCCTAGCACCAGACAAATGTAAACAATTCACAACCTAGTCTTTACCTCTGAACTCACACCAAAGAAAAGAAAATCTTTTCATAACCTTGAAAAACTGTAGAATATAATGGCAGCAATTAACATCCCAGGGGGGAAAAACTTGTTATTAAAAAGTCAAGTATTCACCTTCTGGTCTGGCAGTAGTGGATTGCTCTGAAGTGAATTCAAATGACCATTGATAAGAGCTGTAGGTCTATCATGTTCACAGAATAAACTGCCATTGATGTAGTGAAACCGGTCCCCTGGGACGAGACGATTCCGACAGGTTGAGCACGTAAAACACTGCATGGTAGAGGAGAAGAAGGCAGTAGAAACAAATTAATCAAAGACACTTTTTTTTTTTTTCTTCTTAGTAATAGAGATCATAGATTCAATCAAGTGACTGAGCAGAATCTAAAAGAATTCTGCTAGGGGCAGGTCTCTAGTATTCCGAAGACTATAAATAGTTGCAAAGCCTAGATTGCTGTCAGTGAATGAAGACCATGTGACCAATTAAATAATGCAGGAGTCCGTAAGGTACCTTAAGATGATAAACGTTCCCTTGTGCCCTCATGACCAGTTCACTGGCTGGAATGGACTGTCCACAAGCACTGCAAGCCCCGCTGTTGCCAAATAACCTACAAAAATATCAATATATATATGTATAAATATATGAATGGTTTGTTTGTTTATGATGATCACAGGACAAGTCATAAAACAATTCTTTACAAAAAACAAGCAGCATCTAAAATAAAAACAAAGGGGATAGAATTATATATAT
>WWET01003945.1:44181-62026 GCA_011038615.1 Limnodynastes dumerilii | reverse complement strand
CTGAACTGACCAGAAAAGACTGAAGATAACTTATAAGAAGGCTCTCATCAAGTTTCATTGCAGTTGAGGAAATAAAAACCTTTTAACTTTAATAGATCTGCTACATAAATTATATAGGCAGACAATTTAGGGAATGTCAGCCAGTAGTAGCAGCTAGAGGCAAATGCAACGTCTCTTGTTTAATGGAGATCTCTGATGAGGAAGGTAATTTGTAATACAAAAAAAACTGGATTCTTAATTCAAAGCAGTGTTTTAATTAGGCAAGTGACTAGATTCCCAGTTCAGAGACAAAGACCAGTTGAGTACACTTTGATCTATCTGCCACTGTTTCTTATAATAGGGTTTCCCAATTTACAATCCAGCCAGGGAATCCTTTCCATAGGAAATAGAGTGAAAAAATAATATAAAAGGGAGAAAACCTTCTCATTGTAAAACAATTTCTCTCATCAGAACTTGCAGCTACCACAGTTTCTACTAATGGCATTCAGAATTTTAGAACTTATAGGGGAGCAGGGGCTATGTATTAAGTAGAGAAAATCCTAAACTCTGTAACTTATTATGGCTGGGAAAAACCCTTCATTCCTACAACATTAAACCAGTTTTTTTGTGCATTACAACCGCCCCCTTAGAGAGCTATGTTAGGATCTGTCAATCTATGAAGCACTGCAGTGCTCTCCATCGGAAAAAAAGTTATCGCCATCTGATAGATAGCGTTAACTCAATACTTACAAGTTTCTAGCCCTGTCGGGGGAGATAGGATGGGTGAAGCAGGAGCTGGGCACTTCCTGATTTTGGGTTGCAGACACTGGATCCTCCCATCCCAGTTTAACCTGTTGTGAGCTCAGGGACATGGCATACAGCTGGAGGAGCAGGAATTCTCACCTGCAAGCCCTGGATTTATGAGCATGACCTCGCCACTATTTGGAAGGGAGGTTATGGGTTAATCTAGCTGCAGCAAGAGGAGACTTTTCCTCCTACTGGGTATAAGAGAGCTGACTCCACTGGCTGGCAGAAAGGCTGGGGCCCCTATCTGTTATCTGAGGTCAGTGTGTGTTCCTCCACACCAGGCGAAAGCATTCGTCGGGACAGCTGATTAACGCCAAGGCTGCTTAAAAATCAATAGCTATGGTAACACTGGGTATTATAGTGTTATAATTATGCAGCATAATACAAACAGTATCCCCATTGAGTCACTGATCAGGCTGCAGGGGACCCCTGGGTGCATGTGGTCATGGCTACAAACTGCAGTTGTGCTCCTCAAACCCTGTATGATTTGGGGAGTTCTGGGCGTACGGAGATCAAGGCGATGTTTGTGCGCATTCTGTAGCCCTAGAAAGTCATTAGAGGCTTACCTCCGCCGTCCCTTCGCACACAGGATCACTGGCTATGGCAGTAATGGCAATTCACAGGTCCAGGAGTTGTTGCTGTTGGTAAAGCTCCGAGGTATAGATGCAGATAGTTCCCAAAAGCACAAGATCCCGGCTCTCCCTCCTGGAAGCCACCCTCAAGTTTCTTTCTGATCAACTCCTGGATATCTCCTGTGTCGGTGGCAGCTCTCGGTGTGATCAGCCCTGACAGGAAGAGGGGCAGATCGTCCAGGCAGGAGCTAGGCTGCAGCAGATGGTGAGCAGGGTAAGCTGAGCGGCCCAGGGTCTATGTGAGATCTCTGTGTGTGTGTCTCTCTCCCTCTGCCTCTGTAGCCTGACATGTGTTACTGACTGAGCAGAGCCCAGCATTGCTGCCGAGCTGACTCCTCCCAGCCCCAGCCCCTCTCTGATTGTTCAGGCAGAATAATACAATGAGCCAAGGGAAGGCCGGTGTCTGAGACAGGGGGGCAGTGCTAAAGGATGATGGATATATCAGCTGGAAGTACTCCTTTTCCGAGGGGATTATCATTATGATTTTTTATTATTATTATTAGTTATAAGTTGATGCCATTCTCATTGAGGCTGTGTGTGAAGACCTCTGGAAAGGACCCGATCACTGTAAAAAGCTATGCAGCTCCCACTTTGGCAACCATAGGGTTAAAGAAGAAGTTCCAATGTAACTATCCCCCTGTCCCCTTGTGTCACTTTTTTTTTTGCTCTGTTTAATCCTGGACATGTGTACTAAAGATCAAAGGGAGCTTCATGTAGAATAGATCATTAGAGCCCAATACAAGTGCTTAACCCTTGCTATATTTATATATCACAAGTAGGGTGTCTGTAAACAAGCAAATGAGTGGTCTATAAGTAATTGTTCTTTTAATTGTGATGGAATTGCAGTAAGTGCGATAATCGACATAAAACAAGCCAGATCCAGATTGGGGTTAGTATTGATTAGGGGAGAACTGGGCATGCACCTAGTGAATAATCAGACTATAGCACTAGGCACAGCTGTATCCATTCTAAATACAGTACTTTATTTTTCTGTATTAAAAGGAGACTTTTCACCTTCATTATTGATGAAGTTAAAACACTCTCCTGAATGCAGTTCATATTTTATTCTTCAGATGAAAAGGTTATACAATGTGTTATAAAAAGAAAGTGTGTTTTTTGTGAAATAATAATAAAACAAGCATTCTAATGGCAACAAACAAAGAACACTGTAAAGTAAATTCACCACTTAAAAGTATCAGTCTGGTTCTGCATAATACAACGATAATAACAGCCATAGAAAATGCCATCACCGAGAAAACTTGTTACCAAAATAATAAACACGTATGAATACAATGGTAACAATGTTTTAATCCACTCTGAGGACACAAGGTTATTCATTTAACAGTTATTGTAAGTCATGTTTGGTATATTGTGTTGAAGCAGTTATTAATTGTTGGCAGAAGTAGCTGGCTAATGGAGGTGAAGGCCACATTTCGCAGGTGGAACATGCCATTAAGTGATTATTGATTTTAGAGGGGAAAAAAAGCTGAAAGTGAAAAAAAAAAAAAATAACTTTTTCTTTTCTGCTTTTCTAGTCATAAATGTTTCTGAGGGCTCCTGTGGTGAAAGGCATGTTTATCCTTGATGTAAATCCATCAGGGCAATATCTTTAACTAACCCACGAAGAATTACCCCCCAAAGCTGCCATTACAGCCAAGTCTATGCCGTATTCTTTGCTTTGAAGCAGCTCACTAAACAAGGCCCATTATAAACGTGATATTTATAAGCAGCCAGGGTGGGGTAGGCACCTCAATAGGCTAAACATATTTTCCCAGTGTTTCCCTGTCAGTGTTGCCCTAAGGGGTTTAGAATAGAAGATATATTATGCTGTTTGATATGAGCCCATTTTAATGACAGTATATTACAGGCAATACTGAGGAATATATAATGTCAAGTGAAGTGTTGGAGACTTATTTTTTTTTTACACTTGCATTATTACCAAAGGGCATTATTTTACCTTTCATATGGTACTATTAAAGTTTGAGGGGCTTATTTCTGGTATCACAACAATTAATAATAACTTTTATCTGAAATACACTGATGTTAAACATTCTCCCAGGTTTTTCTCCACATGCGGGACTCCAGACAGATCCTTAGGGCCAGAATTACTAAGCTGTGGGAAAGGAAAAGGAGATGTTGCCTATAGCAACCAATCAGATTCTAGCTGACATTTATTAGTATGTAATTGGAAAGTGAGAGCTAGAATCTGATTGGTACCTGTACCAATCAGATTCTAGCTGACATTTATTAGTATGTAATTGGAAAGTGAGAGCTAGAATCTGATTGGTTGCTATGGGTTCCATGGGGACCAGGGAAAAGGCCCCAAAGTCAGATGTCTTACAGCAGAAATGTGTGCACACCAGCACACAAATACAGAAGCAATCAAGGTATTAATGGATACACTAAAGCACAAGCATGGTTATATATTACATCACACCATATTTTTAGCTATACCTGTCCCACACTTGATCAAGTGGGCACTAGATGGCATTGTCGAGTACTAACAATGCCCACTCTTATTAGGTGAGATCTTTACTTACTGAATATTAGGGTATGTTTTTAATGGCTCCATTATATAATTGTCCAGTTGTATTAAATTTAGTATATTTGTCATATTCCTAAAATGAAAACAATGGAAAAGTATCAGTTTGATCTCAATACACAACAATCAGCGCTGTAAATTCTATAGCTCTTCAAATATATATTTATATATATATATATATATATATATATATATATACACACAAACTTATTGTTTTCCTAAATATACAAGTAGGATAATAGAATAATGCTTGAATGGTACCTAACACTTTACACCTAACACTTTCATTTCTTCTAACCATTATGTTGACACAAAGTGTCACCTAAAATATGTCATTATTCTCTTTCACATGTTGTTTTCACAATGAATGGAACACATTTGACCCCCTGTAGTGAAGCTTGCCTGAGTGCTACAAATGTGGGAATCTGACACAACAACTAGAATGAAAGTCCTGTTCCCTGTACAAGTTGAAATTCTGACAGATAAGAAGTTTCAGGCCTAAAAGATAAAAAATCTCATGTAAAAAATATTATGAATAAGCAAAGCTGCTGGTAAAGAGGACTTTACTGTGACTGCATCTCATAGTGTATATGGCTTTTGTCATGGGGCCATGATGGATTCAGTTGATCAATCAAACATCAGCAGGTGTAGCTGAATAACTAACTTTAAAGGACTTTACCATGTAAAGTAAATAAATAGATAAATAAAGATCAATAACATGAGCGGTTACTCTGAATGAGTATATTTATTGAATATTTCTATTCCTATTTTTTACCAGAAGGATAAGGAGCAAAGTAGCGCATCCAGGGTCCCACAGTACCTCATAATTGGGTAGGGCTAGCAGTGCCCCTTATAAATCCTGGGCATCGCTCTCAGTACAGCAGGAAATGTGGAGCTGATCCAGAGCTGCGCTTCTATCTGCTTTTCATGTGGAAGAACAGTGGTAATCCGCACTGCACATGCCCAGAACAGGAGCAATCACAGAACGATGGGCGCACTGCTGCCTATCTGCCTATGTCCGCATCCATGTGCTCCGTGCTAGTGGAGCAGGAAGTTCCACAATACAAAAATGAGAAAAGAGACCTTTCTATTATTTTAATAGGCGCAGTAGCAGTGAAAGTTGCCTGCTCTTCTGTGAGAATCTTGCACGATGTCAGGGGATGTGACTCCATACATCAGATCCAGAGTTGCATGTTTCTGCAGAAAAACGCAACTGTGTACAACATTTTCACATTCTACTTGTGCAAAAGCTTTGGATCAACTCCAGTGTCTTTTCTGAGCTACAGGGGATGCCACGGTCAGCATCCCTTCAATTCGTGGGGCTAGATTTAATTTACTAAACTGGGATAAAGGAAAAGTGGAGATGTTACCCATAGTTACCAATGAGAGTCTAGGTTTCACTTTCCTATTACATACTAGGGAATGTTAGCTAGAATCTGATTGGCTTCTACGGTCCTACAGCAACTCTATATTTCCATACTTTCCTGGGATTATATTTAGTCTATAGATCTATTACTTGTTTACAGTTGTTTGTAAAATAATTCAGTGGCTTAATTTAGTAGTTAATTAGCTTTCTATTACGTGTATGGAAACGTTAATTTAATCATAGAAAATGATAATCTACCCTGATGTAAGTGTAACTTTGGCCCTGGAAATCCTGCTTAAAGATTAAATTGAAATCCCCTGTCCTGTTAACTTCAGTAATAACTTATCCATAAAGTGCTGGTGGAAGGACAGAGCTCATTTAAAGTTAAGCCTCTCCAAAGGGGAAATATTCCTAGCATTTTTGCCTATAGATATTACTAGAAATTCCAGGCTTGGACTATTTCATATAGTTGCTCTCTTTAGTTGCAAGTCTCAATAATATCTATGTTTAGCTCAGCCCAAACCCAGTGTCCCTGATAAGTGATAAAACAGCAAATGTTGACCCTTAAATTCCCTGAGGGGTGGCACCAAATCCTCCTTAATTAGACTTTAATGAAGAATACATGTAGTACTATCGAGGAAACCAAGTTTATCCTTCAGGCATACATCTAAATAGATACAATAAAGTCTGTATTACATTTTATGCAACTACTTGTTTTCTCTTGACAAATTGAATCTAACGAACAGTCAGTGCTTTTAGCAGGCTTAATAGTCACTGTCCTTTCCTGAGGCCTTAAATCTCTCCCAGTGCAACAGTTTCCCCTAACTAAATGCCCACTCCCACGGCCAGTCACATTATGCTTAATTAATAGTATAGCTCTGGCACCCTAAGAACATTAATGTAATGAGGCTTTGGGGAGATCTGTTCACACATAAAATGGAAAATGTCCTTATCTAAATAATGCAAGAAAAATTGATGTTTAAATAAGACATAAATATAGGAAGTACATTAGTTAAAAACACAGACAGTATAGACAAATGTAATATTTATATCTTTTTGATTACATTAGTAACAAGAAGAATGAGTTACATACTCAGAAAGGTAATATGGATTTTGTCACTGTATGTGTGGCCTTTTACAAGAGCGCCATCTGTTGGTTGTTTTAATTCAGTAATTCTCCAACCAAATAAATATTACTATTTAGAAGATATATAAATTGTTACATTGTAATAGTTCTTTTTATTGTATGCAACATGTAATTATGCATTAGTTCAATATAAAAAAAAACCTGTTTGCTAAAAAATCACAAGCACTGTTGTGCAACAAATCCTATTTATAAACTTTAAATCAAATTCATGGATATATCTAAATGATTGTTGTGTAAAAAGAATGGCAGATCATTTTCTATTTCCCATAGCAGAACAGCAAAGTAAAATCCAGTAGATTGATTTTGATAATTAGCTCACTTTTCTGTTATTACTATGTTAAATCTGTTCATATAATTTGTTTAGTACAAATTCTACAGCGTAATAACAATTTAAAAGATAGGTAATGTAACTAGCATATAAGGATAATGAAGACGTTTTCTAGGGAGTCAAAACCATAAACGGATTTTTAGATTAACATTTGTACCAGGGGGCAGTAATATAAAGCAGCATTGGTACAATTAATAATTACTATACTCAGCTACAATTTACAGTTCAGTTCAATGGTATTCTTACAACATTTCCCCCATAATGATATATTTGAGACATTGAATGACCTTTATTTCTTCTCTTCTCTATAACTATCCTGGAGACCTGGCTGTTGACAGACCTAAGCTACATTGCTGCTCCCAACATTAAGGGATAAATCCATATTTAATGCCATCATGACATAGAAAGTTTGCATTCATCAGTGCAGTACTCCCCCTTCCCTCTAACTTTTTTGACCTACACTCCCACTACCCTTTCATGCAGCTAAAGCCTGGCTTCAATTGGCTCTCTTGGTTATCAACATCATCTGTCTCCCTCAGTCAGACAGCTACTAACAATACCCATTATAATGGAAAGTCTGTCATAAAAGAGCTTTGCAGTTGGTACCGTTAATTCACAGGTGGTGGCATTTAACAGTATGGACCTTGTAGTAGTAATAATCATATTGTTATGGTATCATCCTAATTAGAATAACATAAATGATGCCAAACATAGGCTTTTTCCCAGTATTACCATTGATCTTTTAGTGTGTGGTTGATGTGTTTTTGTTGTAACTGACACACACACTTTAAGGGATGATGCACTTACGCAGGTCAATAATAGAACCTGGATTATATGGAGAAAAATAAACACACGTATGTAATTTTCTGTATAAAATCCTTTATTGCAAATTGGTGTATATAAAATTGTCTGACAACCATATTGAACGTTGGAGTTATACAAGGTTGGCTTTTAAACATCTATCAGCTGTGTGAATGGAACTATATTAAAAGTAATGGGACATTGGACTGGATTCATACTTAGGGTTAAGACTCTTTGGGCTGGATCCAGACTTAAGAAGGAGCTTAAAATTAAAAGAGGAAAGTTACTCCTGGGCTATACCATGTTGATTGCAGGGGAGTCATATTTCATCTGTTGCAAACAGCATTAGAGATGAGAGGTGATGTTTCCTATCCCAAGTCTAAATAACACAGTGTGATAGTAAAGCTGGTCAGTATCTGTGTGCAGTAAGCAATTCAAAGATATATCCCTGCATGCAAAGAATACAATTAACTTGACTTCCCCTGAAATTAACAGGGTTTTGCCCAGGTGTAACCTTCCTCTTTTAATTTCAAGCTCCTTCTTATGTCTGGATCCAGCCCTTTGCAAGTAAACCTAACAGTAACATCTACGCATGTATGTATTCTGTATGCTGGAAGATCCTAACGACACGGTGGGCCATCCCCTCCGCTTGCCTAAACTATGGGGGGGCATTTAAATATTAAAGTAGGGGCTAGGAGTGGGAGGTGTTTCAGACTTCAATGTGGATCAGCAGTCCGTACAACTGAGCAGTTTCAGTTTGAAATTTCTGTACGTAGATCGTGCGTACGCAATCTAAGTAAAGAAATGGTACGTAGATAGCGTAAATAAGCTACAACGTGTGCATAGTAGCTCAGTTCTTAAAACAACGTACGTAAGACGAAAACTACGTAACTGTACCGTAACTGTAAAAGTATCATCCGGACCATGATACTTATTTATGTTGGAATATAGGTACAACAAAAATATAGTACAATGTAAGCTGTCAGCAGTAGGAACATCTCCTACTTATTTCTCTTGTCTCTTTCTACCTTGTCCAACCTCGTCATATCTTGACTGATTCCTCCACCTCTGCTTTTATTGCTTGCCAATAACCATCCATCAAAAATCTGTCATGTTTAAACGTGTTCAAATCACAAGTAAGACGCAGTGTGTTTTGCTAATTTTCAATGCAGTTCATCCAGACTGCATCCTCTTTTCTATGCTGAACATGCTCAAAGCTGTGTAAGAATCAGTGCTAACCAATCAAAATGCATTCTGAACCCAATAAGACAAGGGGTGTGACTGCTATGGGACCTGGAGGAGATGGAAGTCTGTGGCAGCTGCTTCCCCTGCAATGTAAGCTGCCGCTGACAGCTTCTATCAGGCAAAGGTCTCTCCCAGCTTCACCCCAGTCCCAGCTTTGCCTATCCCTGTGCATCCAGACTCAGGCCTCACCTTCTTACTATGGGGACCGAGTTTATCACCTTTCGCCCTTAGGAATGACTTTTCTAACAGGGGGGCTTCATTTTTACAGTCGATGCCTTACCTCTGTCTGTCTACTGATCAAGACATTTTTGGGTACTTGAAATGGAATGCTCAGGTAGACCCAGGCGGTCACTCCCTACAAGTGGGAGAGATTATAATGCAAACTTACAGATGTCAAGGTAGTGAGGTCCATTGCTAGCAGACACCTGAGAATTCCTTTGCATAGAAATCCAAAGTCTGGATCAGCCCCATTGTTTGCAAGGGACAAGCTAAGCTGACGGGCAGGGTAGCATCTGCCCCTCGGGCTGATCCCACTGGATGGCTACAAACTCAGTGGAGTCCATCACAATGTGAATGTTTTAGAACAATACAAAATAATGATTTTATTTGAAAAAAAGTGAATTGAGCAAACAATAGTCCAGCAGTGATTTCCTAATGTTAGTATTGCATTTGGAATCTAAAATGTTAACGCATGGGGACGAAATAGGTTGCATGGTGTCAGTCCCCTGTCTCCTGTACACAGACCCGTAACTTAAAATGTTAGCATTTGGGGGAAAAGAGCAAAAATGTCTCCCTGACCCTGGCTTCCAAAAAAAATTGAACCTAAATACTATCTTACTGGCGCCACTCTTAAGCTTGGCGTCCTAGGCAGCTTTCCCTATCTCCCACCCTGAGTTACAGCCCTGCCTGAACTTAGACATGACCTGTAAATGTTGTGACTGTTTATTTATGTCTGTGTTCAGATCTGGATTGGATGCACGCGCTTACTGTACATTGGTCACATGCCTCCGCCTCTTACCTCCCGCAACATGCCCTTCAGAACGCAAACCGCCCCAGCTAAGGTTGCATCAGTCTGAATGGGGCATGATTGCTATTCATTTCGGAGCATGTGATATGAAAAATTGAAGAGATGCGCTAAATGCATTGGCTCAGAATGGCAGAGTAGCTTTCTATCTACCTGCTTCCCAACCAGCAGCCAGACGGTCAATGGCTGTCAGTATGCTGATTGGCGGATGGCTGGAGCTATCTACTAATCAGAGTGCTGACAGCCATTCCCTGTATGGGGAGACGGTGTGGCACAGCAGGAGGAGTAAGAGATGATCTTTTTTTATTTGTGTGTGTTTGTGAGGGGGGAATTGAACATGAACAGATTCAGATTTTAATTTGGAGTTGTGGCCAAATCTACACCTAACTCTCCTGTCCAGCTTTACAACCCACCCCCATTTTTAGTAACCTAATGGCACTTAAGAATGCCATAGGCTATTTTATCTTTCAGTGCGTAAAAAGGAATATACGCATTGTGTTTCCCTTCCCCCTCCCTCCCCGACTAATTTTAATACCTCCCCCAACTCACTCTTCTTTATTTTTATTCGAGGCACGCCTCCTTTTTCTTATCTGTCCGTGCAATGTCCGCCATGTTCCTTTTCCGGCTAATCGAAATCCACCCCCCTCCCACTACTATCTAAACACTCCCTGAGACGGCATTGCGCTCTCTCTCTCTACTTCAAATAAACCTAGCTGGTAGGTAGATTGCGCAAATGGTCTACTTAGCATGCGTAGTAGGCCATTTACTAAGGTTCTGCACCTAAGAAGTGTCTGTTTGGTAGGGGTGAATACGATCCTGTATCTGTTATTATATTTATTGTCCAGTGTTTGCCATATCTATAAGATGACTGTTTGGTGCTTTTTCTATCCAAACATTGATTTACTTCTCTTTGATAAACACTTGTCCCTACCCCCAGTAGACCCCTGCGAGATCATATAATCTGCATTAATACATGGCAATTTGATGATGTATTTGCTTTGCTTTGTTTTAGCTATTTCTTGGACAATGTTGATACATTCAATTAGCTGATGAGTCAACCAGGATACAATTTAAACATTGTAAGTGTTAATTGCCATCTGGGATTTGGTATGTATATATAACCATCAGTATTGCTGCTACCTCCTCTTCTTCCTCATGCACATACCTATTCTGTAATTCACTCACATAGTTTTTACATTTCTGCATAAAAAACTACAATCACTATCAATTTGTTAAATATAGTAACAATATTAAAGTAAGGAAGTTGCTTTTAGTTAAGATACGCACAGTAGGTCAACTCAGCCTACTTTTTTTTTCAAATACACTCTTTTTCTTCTTAACACATAACATAAATGCCATGTCTGCCGGGAAAACAAACTGTCTTACAAGGATATAAAGGATTAGTTTAAAAAAAAAAAAAAGAGAATGTTATACATATATAATTATGTTTCTATTAAAGCAATTATTCTGAAGTACCCTCCTAGCATATGACTTTGCCTGCAAATAACCTTTCTATCATGATATTCATATCTATGTCTCTGAAGCCTGTAATTAAACCAATACATTAGAAAGTGTCATTTTCTGAGTTCAGTGGGTATCCTTCATTTTCTAAGGAACCAGCTGAATTGGTCTCTTTGACAGTTTAGTCCATTTACCTGCGTCCTATTGTTAAGCCAAATGTCAAGTGAATAAAAGAAAGGGGTAGTTAGAATGAACTATAGTGACTATGGGCAGATAGTCTACCGAAGGAGATTGTACTCAGGTACTTAGCAAAGAGTGGCTTAATAGATAATAGAATGTCAAGTGTTTCTATCAGGGTAACATATGGATGTTTGTCTATTTAACATAACTTCTATTTTAGGTTTTGTGGTCCCGCAGGACCAAGAAGCAAGGAGCAAGAAGATCCTCATTCTACTTATTTGTTTTTATAGTGACCACTTGCAATGGTTTCATGTATGGTCATGATGTGGTCCTCTGAATAGAATAAACGTGGGCCTAAATAACACAGCAAAAACATTGGGCTGTGTATGGCAGTCTGCACGGCAGAGGGGAGTTCATTGTCCACTGTCACTCCCCTCTCTTGTGCAGATATGGCAGTTACGTTGCCATAACCATACCTTATGTTCCTCGTGCACATCAGGGGTCTGTACGAATGTCCATCCACACGGCAGTTCTTAAAGCCGCACCAACTGTAACATCTTAATGCTCCCCTCCCCCCCAAAAACAACGCCCACCCTGACTGACGAAGGGGATGAACTGCCCTATCAGATGCATCTCCAGGCATACAAAACTCAGTTCTGTACACCTGGAGATCCGTAGCGTATTATCTGGCATGCGTATTGCCAGAAAATCAGCTGAGTTCCACAAACAGCTCGCAGAAGTCGGTTGACGTTCTTAAGTCTGAATCTGGCCATAGCCATAAGCCCACTAGAAGCCTCCTGGATTTGGCTGCACTGCTTCTTCTATATTTTTCCATATTGCCTGCTATACTGGAGGAATTAGCTATTACTTTATGACCTTTAGGTCCCAAGGCACCTGGAAGTATAATTCCAACACTCAAGAAAAACTTGCACTACCTCCCCACAACCTCCTCTCTGCTTATGCTCCTGATACCTGGCCTTGGGCATGTGAGTGCTGGATCTGGAGATTATACCAGGTGTAATTCCTAACTACTGCTCTTCCATGTCTCTGATTAAACAGCCAAGTGCCACACTCCCACTTTGAGGAGCTGAGAGTACCACTTCCAAATGTGGTGGGCACTGCCTGTGGTATCCCCAGTGGTGACCAGACATACCAATAGAAATTACATTTCTGGATTCCCGTTCATCAATCCTTAAATATCATTAAGAGATTGTTGTAACCGCTTGTATAAAACTTGGCCATAGCTTAACATTACACTGCTCTGAATCATATCTTTTCATATATGGGGGCTCTAATTTGGCACCCCTGGGGTACATAACAATCTAAGGGCACTACAATGGGGCACATAATGAACTATGGTAGTACTGTAGGGCATTTTAGCAGCTGTGGGTTCTACTGATGGGTATTTTATTAACTGGACTGCTACTGATATATATTTTAGCAATGGGGTCCTATTGAGGGACATTTTATCAATTTTGATCATTTAGCTAATTTTTATACACACACCACCAACACAATACAATCCTCCACTATTACAATCCTAATACAAGTATTAGATATCAATGGATAGCAATCACATTTGGCAAAACACAAATCATCTTTTTTTTTTTCTTACCTCTGTACCAAACCATTATTCCAGAAATCCTGTTATTTGCATAAATGAAAAACCTTCAAAAAAAATCCCCTTGTTCTAGAATAGATATGATATAAATGAACTTTAAACAGAAATCCACTAAAGTAGATTGAAAAAAAAAGAGAGTGGAAAAGTCTAGCTCTTTAAAATGAAAATAGAAAATGTAAAACGATTTTAATCTGCTGCACTATATATCTAAAATCAGTTTTCTACCCTCATGCACATTCCTGAAATCATTCTGACTGATTGATCTGGGAACGATTCCCTCATCTCTACCTTTAAGTTAAATTATTATGCCTTATGGATAATCAGTGTATATGACATTAGACTCCTTTCAAAATAATAAGCACGATGAAATATAATATTATTCTATCAGGTTAGGTTAAGGTCCACTGCTCCTCTTTCTATGCATCACCGAGGGTACCTTCTACATAATATTTAGCAATTATGATTAAAATTCAAATGTATGTATATATATATATATATATATATATATATATATATACATAGACACACATATATATGTTGAATAACACACATGGGACCTAATCCTAAATTCATAATATGCTTGCAGAAGTCTGTGATTTTCTGGTATGCGCTCTCCAGATCTTTCTGTAAGACAGGATCCCCCTCATTTGTGCAGGAGTTAGGATACAGCGAGGATCCACATGGATCTCCAGAAGTTAAGGTTGCACCCTGGTCACAGATTCATTCTCCGCTTTGGGGTGTTGCAGGCATATGGGACCGGATTCACACCTAAGAAGCGTTTGCTTCTTAGGTGTGAATCCTAAGAACGCTTCTTAGGTGCTGATCTTTAGTAAATGACCTACTATGCATGTGTAGTAGGTCCTTTATGCAATCTACTTACCAGCTAGGTAGGTAGATTGCCTCCATGTGGTATTTAAAGACCGCACTGAGTACTTTCAGTAGAAAGAAGCTGCGTAATGCTGCCTTGGGGTGTGCTTAGGTAGAAGTGGAAGGGGAGAGGGATTTAGATTAGGCGGAGGGGGAGGAGGGGAGAGACATTGTCCATGTGGACATTGCACGGATAGATAAGGTAGCCCTATAGCACTCGTAAGTGCCGAAAGGTACCTAAAAACGGGGGGCAGGATGGGAGAGATAGGTGCAGGTGAAATTTGAACACACCTAGCTCACTCGGATCTCTGAGTATGGCAGGGTTGCCGACTCTTCCGGTATCCCGGGAGAGCCGGCAAATCTTCCGCAAGTGACTTAAGGCCCGTGGTTTCATGGAAACCAAGGCCTCAAGTCCTGCCCCTAGTATACTAGTGTTGCTAGGGACAGGAAGGGACTTGATGACGCAATTTGCGGCATCAAGTCCCGTCCCGATCCCTATTTCAACTAAAAATGGGTATTTATCAGGGGGCGGGCCTTAATGGCGCAATTTGTATAAATCACGTCATTAAGCGCCGCCCCCTGCATGCATCGCTACCTTCCCTAATGGATCTCCCGGAGGGCAACCCTGGAATATGGTCCATGGTGTGAATGCAATCAACTATGTATCACAACAAACAGGGCTGTGAATGTTGCATACATCCTTAAGTGTTTTCCCCTTCAAAACATTTACAACTGCTAGGCATAGGACAGAACTGAGACATGGCATAAAGGCTGTGTTTGAGCAAAATCTTATTTCCCGCCTTCTGATGCATTCTAGCAGCAGATTCATCTTAACTTGGCTAATGAAAACATAAGTATATGACAGTCACCTCTCCTGATGCTTCTGTGCAGCAAATTCATTTCTTTAAGCTGCTTTCAGCTTTTTCCTATTTGCAGAATGTAAAATCCATAGAAATAGTTGGCACTGACAGCGTATATAATATTTGAAGTTTAGATTGGATATGTTCAATAGGTAAACACATTAGCGTCCTTACATATAACCCTGGACATAAATCATATATCTTTTAAATTGTCTTTGATAAATAGCTGTCAGTCCACTCAAACGTAGTAAGTCATTGTCCTTCTGTGATGGAAAAGAATCAGTTCCTTATTACCTGCTACAGAATTCCATATAGAAAGCAGCTTTTGTATTCTGTTTTTTAACTTAAGCCATGATAACACATACTGCATTTATTGTATTACTAAAGAGCAAATGACTAGAGTGCTATTGTGTATCACAGAAGATGCATTCTTACTTCTTAGAAAAACACATTACACTAGAAAAAAAAGAATAAAACACAAGGATTGCATAAAAATATATTTTCTTATAGAAAACCGTAAGGAAGTTTACTGCTACCAACTCTTCACTAAACTGAAAACAAGAGGGTCTAAGCTAGACCTGAATTAGCCCCATCCAAAATGTTTGTGTTTAAATATGCAGTTTTAGCCCAGTGATTGACATCAGCTACAGGGCCATGTCTAAAGCTGGTCACAAACCAGAGCGATTATCGCATATGGTGGATGATATTTGGGACGATTTTACCCCAGTGAAAGGTCCCAAAATCAGGGCCATACACAGCAGAGTCTGGGAACGATAATCTTTGGAGGATACCCTGCAGCTAGCCTATTGGCTGGCTACAGACTCCCTCTGATTGGTTGGGACTCCTGTCAATCTTGACAGGAGTCCCATGCAGCCAGCCTATTGGCTAACTGACCAAAAATTTAGGAATGAAAAAGAAAGTGTGAGAGGTTCTGCAGCGCTGTGTAGAACCTCTCACACTGAGTGGCTGCACTGCGCTGTGTCCTCTCTGTGCAGAACCTTTCACACTGACAGCTGTCAGTTTGAGCTGTTCTGCAGCTTTCTAAAGGGCTGGCTGACGGTGTGTGTGGCAACTCCACCTCCTGCCCGGAGTTTCCCCATCTGTTTGACTCGCCCACACACTACAAGGTATCGTCCCCTTGGGACGATAAGCAATTGGGAATTCCCTTCAATCAGATTATCGTCCCTGAGCCTGCTAGGATCGGGCCAATAATCACTCTAGTGTGTGACCGCCTTTAGTCTATTTAGATGCTGACGGCCAAGATTTCACAACTCTATAAAGCATTTTTAAATTGCAGTACAATACAATACAATATGATAAAATGAACAGACAAACCGAATATACGATGAAAAGCATGACAAAATACACTGATAATCACTGATAATCTTATCCCATCTGGATCCCATTCGACTCACTGTAACTTTTGGAGCATGCCACATGTTGGGTGATATCTTTATTGCCACAGTGCAGTAATCACTACTCAAGTAAAGCGAGTTAAACCAGAACCTAAAACATAGACTAGGAAGCAGTTGCAACAGCTAAACCAAGACTATTGGCTAATGGGGGTGTGGTGCAGCGGTAATTGTTTATGTTAGCATGAGCAACCAGGTCCAGCACTTCATACCAAACTATATATAACACATACATAAATAGAAGGTTTAGGTCACAAAATAACTATATGTGTATATATATATATATATATATATATATATATATTTATTTATTATTATTATTATTATTATTATTATTAATTTATACTTTTTTTTTCTTTTCACATTAATCAAAAGCTGGACAGGGTGCAAGGCCAATGAGTTAAATTAATGGATAATTGGTGTCTATGTGTATATACATACGCTGCTCAAAAGGGAACACTAAAATAACACATCTTAGATCTGAATGAATGATATATTCTTATTAAATACTTTGTTCTTTACATAGTTGAATGTGCTGACAACAAAATCACACAAAAATTATCAATGGAAAGCAAATTTATTAACCCATGGAGGTCTGGATTTGGAGTCACCCTTTCATTCATCTAGATCTAGGATGTGTTATTTTAGTGTTCCCTTTATTTTTTTGAGCAGTGTATAACATGTATTTATTTAATTTTATTATAATCAAAGCTTTGTGATTTGCAATATAAACTAAATGTAGCATTTTTTCTAACTTCAACTTTTCATTAAAATCCTGAGACTTAGTTTCAGATCCTAGGGTTGGGAAGAAAGGAGCTGTTTGGAACCATGTTGCAAGATGCTAAATTTCTTTGAAGTCACTTGGAAATGTGTAATTAATGCAAAAGCTAGTGGAAACCCCTAACTAGGTTAGAAAAGGGTAGTGTAAAAGGCAGGAAGACTAGATAGACCTTGTGTGTGTGAGAAGCAAAATGCTGCTGAGCGAGTCATATACTTACATAGATTGAGGCCATCACGGGGTTGTCATGACAATCACACAAACTACATTGCAAAAGTGAAAAACATCAATATATAAATATGCATAGATTTAGTGATTAAACTTCAAATGCAAAAGTAGTTGCAAAACATTACGTATTAATTTAAAAATAATAGGGCTAAATGTACTCATATCAGTATAGTTGTTTTGCAACTATTTTTTTTGCACTAAATGTATGCATATTTATATACTGACGTTTTTCACTTTTGCAATGTGGTTTGTGTGATTGTCATGACAACCCCGTGACGACCTCACGCTGCTCCACCCAGTTCCAGCGTGGCGAGACGCCAGGGAGGGTTGCCTGAGACAAAAAAGGCAGAATTCACCAGTGGGATAAACTATATAAACAGTGTTTTGTGTAATTTCTTGTATTCCCTGATGAAAGTTTGCATAAAAATTAAACGATGGACACCGTGAGATTTTGTCTTTGATTACTTTATTTATTAAGGCGACAAGTGCCATACTTATTTTTCTGTGTGTATATATATATATATATATATATATATATATATACACACACAAACGCACATCATCTAT